>OY720175.1:5117500-5432500 GCA_963082885.1 Parascotia fuliginaria
CGAACCTCGAGCATAAACAAACGTATGCGGACAAGTTAAAACTGCGTGTACCACCTAAGTCGGCAGCCACGGTTCAGTCACGACCACCTCTGCCGTGTGTTGTCGCCTATCCGACCACAGAGCGATCAGCTGACTTTGCGTCATCTTCAGCAACCAAACAAGCGCTCATGAAAGCGATTAAACCTAGTGACGACGGTTTTCAAATTGTCGGCGTTAAGAAGACCGCAAAGTCAGGTGTCGTGTTACGTGTCGCTAATGAAAAGCAGCTACAGAAACTGCAGTCCGTAGATGCTATTAAATCTGTAGGGTTACGTTTGGAGAAACCGAAAGGACGTAGGCCTCGTATACTTGTTAAGGATGTCCCAATTACTATGGAGGACTCGGCATTTATAACTGCCTTATATCGTCAAAACATCAAAGACGAAATGGCACTTATGGAAGAGGATTTTGTTAAGAGCACTAGAATCACTCGTAGGCGTAAATTAGATAATGGTCGTAAATGTATAGGCTTAGAAGTAGAACCTGCGGTTAGGAACCATCTGGCCACTACTAAAGATAAGCTTTTTATAGATTGGGCAACTTGTAGGTTTATTGATGACGTTGACATAGTGCGTTGTTTGAAATGCCAGCAGTTTGGCCATATATCTAAATTTTGTACAAGCAAAACACCTGCTTGTGCAAATTGTGCTGGGGAACATGATACTCGAGCTTGTCCCAACAAGAACATCCCAGATTTTAAATTTAGTTGCATAGCCTGTAAGAGATTTAAAAAACCTAGCGATCATCGTTGCGGCTCTCAACAGTGTCTTACTTATAAGCTTAAGCTAGAACAACTTATTTTAAGCACTACTTACTAATAAACCAGTTAGTCACAACACTCACAACTAATAGTTAGAAATGGCAAATCTTGTTATAGGACAGTTGAATCTACATAAAGATAGGTGGCAACATCAGAGTTAGATCGATTAGTTTTGGAACATAAGCTGGACATTGTTTTAGTACAGGAGCAATATCAACTTTTTCATTTGCGTAGGAAAATTGTGCAGCTAAATGGCAGATCACGAGCTGGGATATACGTATCGAGTTCTAATTTTACTGTAACGTCATTGTCTAATCTTATGACGCCACACTGTGCAGTTGCGGAGGTTACATCCTCGTCCTGCAGGGTTTATGTCGTGAGCTGCTACTTCCAATACTCCCATCCTGTCGCTCCTCACCTACATCATCTTCGCCACGTTTTGCGGTCTCTTGCAGGCCACAAAATTATCATTGGCGCCGACGTCAATGCGTCATCTACGCTATGGTATGGCAAATATAGGGCAACTGATAGGGATCGGCGCAGTGCTGTCGAAGATTTCATTGCAGAAATGAATCTATTCATACACAATACCCCTGATGCACCACCTACTTTCTGGAGCCCAATGGGCGAATCTTCTATTGACGTCACACTTTCTTGTGGAGGCGTTCGTATTGATAGGTGGCGCGTTCTGCCGGACGCGTCGTGTAGTGATCATCGTTTAATCGTGTATGAATTCACTACTGGAGTGGCGCGGGATCCTCAAGATAATGCTGCTAGCTTTAGATATAAAACTAGAGGGGGAAACTGGGAGCTTTTTGGTACTCTTTTTGGTATGCATGCTAAAGACTTCACTCGTAACGAGCTTTCTGCACAAGAAAGTGCTGAGATCTTATCAGATACTTTTACCTATTGCGCTGATGTTGCTTTTGGCCGAAAATCTGTCACAAACACTCGTAGATGTGATTGGTGGAATGATTATTTAGCTGAACTTCGTAGATGTTTCCGTAGGGCGCGTAGAAAGGTTAATACCATTAAGAAACGTAAAATATCGGGCGATACTTATAACAACGCGCTTATTGCTCTTAGGGTTGCCAGGTCACGTTATAGAGCTGCTATTGAAAAGTCTAAAGGTAACTTGTTGCGTAAAATAGTTGATAGGCTTGATAGAGAGGGTCCATGGTCACCTATATATCATGAATTCAAAGCTAATAGATCTATTGAACTTGCTTACATAGGAAACATAAAAATCAATAATGCTCATTCTATAGGTATAGATGAAACAACTAAATATCTTTTGCATACTCTTATACCCGACGATCGGCCGGAGGACGACACTGAGTATCACCAAGAGATCAGACAATGGGCTGCTGTACCGCCTGTGTCGCCTATGTCAGACCTACCATCAACTGACGAGTTTATTAATATTGTTAGATCTCTGCCACTTAACAAAGCTTCAGGTGTTGATAAGATTTCAAATAAAATGATTAAGGAGGCGTGTAGGATCTCTGGGGATGCAATTCTGTGTGTGTTTAGGCGGTGTTTTGGGGACGGTGTATTTCCTAGTATTTGGCGTAGTGGGTATATTAGAATAATACCAAAAAGTGGCAACAAGCCACCAGACGACCCTAAGTCATATAGACCAATTACGTTACTACCATCATTAGGAAAATTGTTAGAACGTCTCGTAGTTCCTAGGCTTATACCGGGAGGGATAAAATTTAGTGATAACCAATTTGGCTTTACAATAGGTAGATCAACAGTCGATGCAGTTATATCTGTTAGGGAAACTGTTACTAAATCTGTTTGTCAATACGTGATAGGTATTTTCTTAGGTATTTCTGGTGCCTTCGATAACGCATGGTGGCCAATATTACTTATGAAATTAAAATCACGAGGTTGTTTTAGTAACATATATTCGCTAATTTATACATATTTTATGCATGGCACAGCTAAGCTAAAACTTGGTCACCATGCTGTGTCGAAGCCACTGACTATGGGATGTCCTCAGGGATCAGTGCTAGGGCCGTATCTTTGGAACTTAGGGTTTGATGATTTCCTTTCATTGCCATTACCAACTGGCTGTACATTAACTGGATATGCTGACGATGGCCTGTTACTTATACAATCTAATACCAGGGCTGGATTAGAGGATTTAGCGAATAAATGTTTACGTCTAGTCTCTGACTGGGGAAAACGTAACCGATTATTGTTCGCTCCTCACAAAACTTTTCAGCTTCTTTTAAAAGGAAATCTGAAAACACCACCTCGAATAAAATTTAATAATATTAGCATTAAAAGTAGGGATTCAGTTTGTTATTTAGGATTCATATTAGAAAGAAACTTTTCATTTGTTAATCACATCACTACAATTGGGGAAAAATCTAAAAATAGTTTTTACGCTTTAACTAGAATATCAACAACAACATGGGGTCTTTCTTTTAATACTCTTAAAACAATTTATAGTGCTACTTATTTAGGAAGTATGTGTTATGGGGCGCCTGTATGGGCTGATAGGGCAACTATAGGTGCTGTAAGGCGCAAATTGCTTCAAAGTCATCGTCTTGCGTTAATATTTCTGTGTAAGGCATATAGGACAGTTAGCACTGAGGCTTTGCCAGTACTGGCAGGTGTTCTTCCGGTTGATCTTGAGGTACAGAGACGAGCGGCTATGTATTATACAACTCACGAAGGCATGAATAGTGACTTCTTACAATCGCGCGATCGCCAGAAAATCATTAGATTATTTAAAGAAGAAAATGAAGTTTATAGGAGTCTTATAGGCGAATGGCAGCAGCGCTGGGATACTTCAACTAAGGGGCGCCACCTGTACCAGTTTTTTCCATCAGTTGTAAAGCGGTTGGAAGGAACATGGATAGAGGTAGATCACTGTGTCGCCCAATTTCTTACGGGTCATGGTAACTTTAAGAGCAAACTATTTTCGTTTAAGTTAGTTGATTCGCCGAGTTGTCAGTGTTCCAATCAAGAACAGTCTGCTCATCACATTCTTTGGGAGTGTAGTCTTTGGCGTAAAGACCGCGAAATAATGTTAAATAGTTTACAAGTTACATCAGGACCAGTTTATTATGAGGATCTTGTGTCATCTAGGGTGAATTTCCGTGCGTTTAAGCGTTTCTGCCATACATATTACTGGAATCAGATATAGCTCACATAGGTCCCTTAATATTACGTGTCCGTGGTGCTCTCTTTTAATAGGTCATAATCCTATACAGATTAAATTTGTCGCCCGCTTTGCAATGGAGGGAAGTGGACATTTTATTTCCAACTCCTCCTCTTACTTCTGATTAAATTCGTTGCGGGGTCCAAGACAGTAGGTTTAGCAGTCCCCGGGACTCCCGAGTGTCAAAGCTCGGTGTTTTTCTTGGATATCACTGTTAATCCTGGCTTACAGGAGTCACAGTGATGGGCATGTGGGTGGGATTGTCCCGTAGTCCCTAAAATATGGCAATTATTACCAAACTTCTAGCAGAATCGAAACAGTACAAATGGTTTTAAATCTGGCCTTTAGTGGTGAATCATTAACAAAACTGAAAGTAAACAGTTCTTTGAGGTTTACTTATTATGAGTAATCCAAATAATAGAGTATCGATTACATTGAATGAAAGGTTAGACGCTTGCTGAACGACACGATTGTAGAGAAAGTGACGTGTATCAGTGCAGATGCAATGATTTCTAAAGATAAGTTGTAGCTACTCTATGGTAAGGCTTATTTACACGCACGATTATATTGCATTTATGAATACGTATGTTTAGTGTGTATGTGGTTTAGCCGACAGTAATATTATTTCGTAACTTTTATTTTATTTTATTATATTATGTATTTAAGTAACATTTAAAGTACCTATTTGTATACTTCTCAGGAGAATACAGGATTTTTATATTAATTAGTAAAGGTTATTTACTAATTAATATAAAAATTAGTTTTGTAGACTGATATTCCAAGCGCCTACAAGTCACAGTACCAAACATCTTAAAATCATAGCAGCCTAATGCTTGTTTGCCGAATAAATATGAAGTGAGACCGGCAGGCACAATGTCAAATTGATTACTATAAACACCACTGTCATTTTCTCAACCTTCAAAAGGTGGTGTAACGTTCCGATAGAATCTGCAAAAGTATAAAGTATTTTCAAATCGGGTCTGCAATTTGAATGAGCTTTTAAATACTACGCGGCAACTTTACGAATATTTCAGAATAAGGCAGCAAATATAAAAACTTAATGCACTTCGTAGTACGCGATAAATATCCTATCAAATCATTAATAGTTCACAATTCAGGTTCAACCACAGAATTGCTTGACCTCCACGAGTGCATAACCAATCGGCAGTTATAATAACGAGGTCAATTCAGACTGCGCTACATAATATATAATGTGTTAATGTTTTGATAGGCACCTATCTAAGCAATGTAGAAAATTAGAAATGAAAAATAAGGGAAAAATTAAATTTGAGAAATATAGGTGGTCTAATTTTCGCTTCGTTTATTATTAAGATGCGAAATTTATAGATGGTATAATTAAGAACACGAGTAGCTATGATTTCTCTTCTGCCTACGCTTAATGTGGGTTCGGCAAAGTATGTTAGAGAATAATAATCGTAGGCGAATCATAATTAGAAAACACTCAAATGTTTATTATATCATAATATTGAGTAATGAAACGGTGCCTACGCTGGTAAAGTTTTAATAATATTGTATAAGTAATAATAATAATAAATTTAGTTGATTTTAACTTTTCTATATGTAATCATCATACTGTTTAGGTTTAAAACGTAACATAACCATGCGTATATCCATGGCTATAACATAATGTACATAATTATTATAACGCTTTTAAACTTTTGCATCTCTTTTGATAAAATAAAGTTAAAATAAGAATTAGGAACTTTTCTTTTGTATGAAACCATACTAATAACAATATTATGATTTATTTTTTTATTTTGTGGTTTTTGTATTTAACACTTTTATCGATTGGTAGGCTACAGTAAGGTTTTTCTTTGAAGACATTTCGCTCAAATTGCGACAGTGCGTTTATGGTAGTACTTCCAACAGCCGATAAAGTATAAGCATCCATAAAACCGCAATCGTAACACTATAGAAAGTGTTGTATTTCTGTTAGTGATTAGTGGTTTCCAGAGCTCATAAATAAAGCATTGTACTGGTAGCAGAATCATAGGTCTCTGATTTCCCTCACTCTGTCTTTAATAATAGCATTAATGTGTTATGTTTACAATATTGGTTTCTTGTTTTTGGTAAATGTAATAATTTGATGTTTTTTTTTATATTCAGTGACATAGTTATAACTAGAAAGATACGTACGTAACGTATAATGGTATTAATATCAGATTGTAGTCTCTCACAGTCAAAATGAATGGATTATACGTCTTCAAATGTTATATCGTCTGCGTAAGCCAAAATTTCACTTTTTTAAAGTAATAGACATATTAAAAATAATAAAATCAGATGTGTGTCTTCGTTTATGCAGATAGAGATAGCTGTGTGTTCAAATTGTACATTATTGAGTTACGATATCGTTAAAATTGCAAGTAATATACTTTAACATGCGTAGATACTGTGAGAGAAACTTTGGGCTATCAAAACAGACAAGTTAAAAACTATTATACCAATGTATAAAGCATACATTAATTTATTAGATACAATACTTAGATGAAAGAAACCGAATAATTAAGATTATAATAATAATAATATAATAATAATACCAACCTGTTTACTATCCCACCGTAGGGCAAAGGTCTTTTATCATATAGAGAAGGTATGAGCATTAATCACCACGCCTGCTCAAGGCGGATTGGCAATTTCAGACTTTTTAAGTCCAGGTTTCCTAACGATGTTTTCCTTCACCGTCAGTCAGAAATATTCAAGATAAACTTAGAAAGTATATATGATTTGAAAAATCACATTGGTACTTGCCCGGATTCGAACCTACTACTTCGCGTTTATGAAGCGGCTGCATTATTGTTAAAAAATATTTAAAATTTTCAGGTTATTGAGTTTAAACTAATTGTTTATCGTAAAACAACGCTTGAATGGTTTACGTAATAACATGTTTTGTGCGTCATCTAGTTCATATAGCATGTCCATTCACCGCGTTGTGTGCGAAGGTTCTTTTAGGTTATGTACCACTACCTTGGTTCACTCACTTGCCTTGACATTGGAATAACTTTCGACAAGGAAATGCTTTAACTGTGACCAATGCGAATAAAACATTGCTACAATTGCTTGTGTATAAACGCGATAATTTTTGTTATCATTAGTTAATATTATTGATTCATAATGTATGCACGTGTATATTTTCTTAGAGGGTTTCCATTTAGGGCGTCTACTTTTCTAAAGAGGTATGCAGAAGATAGTGATGTAAATTATGTCTATGATGATGTATGTCACTCGCAGAACCTTATACATTCTGATGTCAACATTCTTGTACCACTCGTAAACACAGCTCTCAGGATTTGGATCTAGGAATTTATGAATATGAGTCAGTGGGTTTGTGCAGTATGATATTCAAAACAAAATGCTGACGAGTTCTAGACTTACAAGTAAAAGTGCAAGTAATTTCGTTATGCAGATCAAGTGCAGTAATTTGTTTATTGATACTACATTAATTCACACCACACTTATACACTTAATATTCAAGTACCAGACATTATAAGTCTTTGAATGCTAGCAATTCCGGTTTGTGTAATTACCCAAATAAATTCATGTATGTTTTACAGCAATGAATATTCATTTCAGAAAGCTGAAAGTAATGGTAGTAACAACAGAAAATTTAAAAAAATCATTTGTTTCTGGACATGTTATTAAAAGATATTAAATGGATAAGGCTAAGTAATGAGTGTGAAATTGAATAGATAGTATAATATTATTGACTTTTTGATTGCGTCTATTTATTTGAATACTCTGCGTGTCACTAATTATTTGACGCTGACTTACATCATTAGCAACGACGCAAGCCATTCAGCTCAACTTGAGAAACTAAGTTATACCTAATCTGTTATCTGTTCAACTTCCTTTGAGAATAAGAGTACTGCGGCAAATATCCGCTTTAAATCCTCTCTGTAATACAATAAAAAACTCTTCTTACTTTTATAGCTTGAACTCGATTTGACCTGCAAGCTTCTTTGAGTTATATTTTCCAATTTAATCGTTTTGATAAAGATTACAATCCAATAATTATTATGAGATTGACAGATAAACAGTGTAAATATCATTATCATCACCATCATTAACCTACGGTAGTTCACTGCTGGACCTCTCCCAAAGCACGCCATCTTTAAAAACATCATCTTAAAATTTTAAAATATGTCTAGTGCATGTCTTCAGATCGATCATGGTCATGTCAAATTTAATTTATTTATAGTTCAGTTTTATTTAGTGTTACCTAAATAATTCACAAATCTGTTGATCACCAATACTAAGTAAGAAGCAATATCTCAATATCAGTTCTTAGTATTTGCATTAAAACTGCGTGCATTACTCGCACAATAACTATGAAATTTATTTACGACATTTTGATTTCGACAAGTAATACCAAGTTCCATGTACATAATGCATGTTAACAGCATGTGTAATGTTGTAAAGAACTGTCGTGTCTATATGTATGCAGACGACACCTGTTTAGTTTTTATGGACAAAGATTTAACGACAATAGAAAATAAAATTCAGGAAGATTTGTCTAACATAATAAAATGGTCTCACGATAATGGTATAATAATTAACTTTAACAAAACTAAATGTATGCAAATCCACTCCCCATACCTGAGAGATGTTGATCGTGCGCCGCGCATAATCGGCCATAGCTATGATTGTATGCATAGCGCCGCTGTGAATTGTGCGTGTGCGAGCATTGAGGTGGTGGGAGATTATAAGTACCTAGGCTTGGTTATAGACTCAAGCTTCTCATGGAGAATGCAAATAACGAACGTATGCGATAAACTAAGACTAGTGTTGGTTAAGTTTCACCACCTCAGCGCTGTCCCGGATAGGGCGACTTTGTATACAGTATATTATGCATTAGTAGATTCGTTAATAACCTATGGATTAACCAGCTACGGTCGTACTTTTGAAACTTACTTAAATAAAATTAAAAACTTACAAATAAGGTTTTTAAAATTGTTGGTGGACAAAAATACAAAATTGCGTTGTAAAAGTACTGACTATGAACAGCTGTTTTTGGAGTGTAAGATGTTACCAGTACATGAAAAAGTTCTTTTCTTAACAGCAGTTGAACAGCAATGTAACGACGAATTTAAAACCTATATTACACGGTCAAGGCCGTCTAGGGGAGGGAAGGGCAAAATATTGTACGTGCCTGCCTATAGCAACTATTTTGGTGAAAGAAACAGAAAGCATTTAGTTCCAAAATTATTTAATACGTTACCGTCCGCTATAACAGACAATGATCTCTCACCAAGATTATTTAAAAATAAAACAAAGGAATTTCTGCTTGAAAACGCTAATTTGAAGTTTTGAAATATATCACATACCAAATACCATACTCATATCATAACAATCAATCATTTAATCATATTTATAATATCGCATTGTGTGTGTTTGCTGTTTACCTGTGTTACCTATATTAACCAGTTGTTTGCTAGATGTAATTTGCCGATCATACAGTTATAGTTATAGAACAAAATGTTTAAAATGGGAGTATTCATCTGCCAACAAACTGCTGTGCAGTTTGGCAGAAGTTTAATTATGTGTACACTGTATTTATAAAACGAATAAACTTTTTTCATTTCATTCATTTTTTCATTTCATTTCATGTACCTATCGATTTCAAGGTATTCAAAACAAACATGTATTTGCGAGGTAAGGTTGGCAATAAAATTAATCATGAATGTTTTGGTAGGTAATAGCATTTTACGAAGCAAGTATCCATGAAAGTGTACCTGGTCTATAAATGTGTTCTATTGCAAAAAACTTCTTGCATAGGTCTTTAAAAATGCGACGTAAATTCCACAATTTTAGTTTGGTTTTCTATTAATGAAAACTATGAACTATTTTGCCATTGTGGCCATTTTCACTTTGCTAACCGCAATATACTTACTATGAGAATAGTCTTCTAAAACAGTACGAATATAGAGATTAATCCGTCAAAAACGATGCTTGCCGACCGCACTATACAGTATCCGACACGTGCTACACTTTTTCAATACTACAGACAGTGGCGACTGTCATTGACATTATTTCTACAAAACAAATACGCGAAACACACGCTCGCTACCTTGTACTGATTTCACAAAAGACTTTATCACATTATTGCATCAATTTGTTCGAGGTGCATTGATCACTAGTTAACTTATCAACTATCACACAAGGTTAATGGAAGTTCTAAGATTATGAATTTTCGTATTGTGAAAAAATATAGTAAACATTATTTTATCGTTCACGATCGTGTGTAGATAAAAGGAGGTTTTAACGAAAATAATCGATGTACTTATCTAATTCGCCGTTACAAATATAATTATATTGTGTTGCAATCTGGCGATTCTCATTGATTACTTAAAGCAATAAAAAGACCGTTGAAATTCGGCGTAAAACTCCATTAAATAACCATAACTCCATACGTTGCTGCGTTCTTATTAGTAAATAAGGTATCACAAAGCTCGTTGAAAAACCATTGTTCTCACAACGGTAGTAGCTTTATCTGGTTGTTGGTCATAGTAATTGTAAAACCGTAAAATTTAAGCCTGAAATACACGTTTTATCTCATCAAAGGACATGTATTGCTAAAATTTGGCCGAGAATGTCAAACCATAAAGATAAAATTTTGGCCTGATGACAACCACGTATTTTGCAAGCTGCGTATCATTAACGAGCATATATTATACCGTATTCAATATTCACGGTCAGTCTATCTGTACGTTTGGCTGACTCGGCTGAAGTCAATGGACTTGATACGTGACATTCACGAAAGGACTTTTAAAGTCAAATGAACGCATAGTCACTGAGAAAGTCATACTTCTAAGAATGAAGAAATCTTTTTTTATATGCTCCTTTTAGTATCTAAGCAATTGTTATCTTACATAGAAATTACTGGAAACACTGGCAAGTTATTATGTAAACTGTAGAACTTTAATGTTAAAAGTTAAAGTAATTTTCTCATCGTTGCTTCTTATTAATATAAGTTAGGTTTTAAACTCAGGAAACGGTTATCTATCCTTATACTAACTGCGACACGTGCACTTGACCTCCCTGATCTATCGATTCTCACGGTTGTTATTTAGCTCAAAGCCGTCGTGAGAAGCTTATAAAGTATTTAGAAATATTATACATTATTTATACAGTGTCTCAATGTTTATTTTCCTGTTTTAAAAATACGTAAGATTCAGATTGTTATTGGCTATTCTATAACAATCCATTGCATTGTTTAACATCGATTCTTTTAAAGTAATTGAGTCTAGGTTTGTAATGGGAAAAAACAAAGAAAAGATTTCATTTAACACAAACACAAAAGAATCGCAGTATAATTATGAACAAAATAAACACACATTTAACACGAAAGGCAAACAAATAAACACACATTTACGCAAAGAGAAACAAGCTATGTACCTACTAGTATATTAAATTAACAACATAAATGTCTCTGAGTGATCAAAATGATAGTTATACGTCGAATGCCTGACGCTAGTTTAATACTAGACAATTATAGTACTTACACGTTAAATATTTTATTCTTACATTTAACTTCGATGACAAACAAGCATACTGGCCACCTGATAGTAACTGGTAATCGTAACCTACGGTCATGGTTGTGTCCTTTTAGTATCGCAGAAACAATGCTAAGAAAACGCGATATAGCATGAAAGTGACCAGGGAGGAAAAGGAAGAAGACCGATGGTATAATCAAAATAGACCGAATTCAGACTGTCTCGAATGCTCTAGCTCTAGATCTTTAACTATGCACTGGTACTTACGCGTTGAATAGTTAGTAAACATTTTACATAGATTAATATTGTTTTCCATTGTTCTAGGTTCGTTGATCGTGGTAGGTTCAGCTCTAGTGGTATGGCTCACGGATTGGGAGTACAAATACTACATAGACCCAGCGCTTAGTATAGTCCTAGTAATTTTGATACTTGCGTCCGTGTGGCCGCTACTTAGAGAATCATCACTTATCCTGTTGCAGACAGTGCCTACACATATTCAGGTAAGTCAATGCTTCACATTATTTTACTTAAAAGTAATGTTGCAAGTACTGAAAGGATAAGAAAATCAGGCATTTTTATTGAAGACACCGCTACGCTATGACACTAAATTGCGACGTTGCTACTCATGACGCGTAAACCCTCATAATACGCTCGTCTCGTTTTACAGTTTTACGTTGATATTCATCTGTACCTGTCTGTTCAAAGAGTCCTTATTACATTATAAAATATGTGCACTTTATAGATAACGTATCAAGTCATTGTCTCAGTACCATTTTCGAATAATGATGAGTGTTCAATTGTTTCTCTTGTTTTACTGTTAATGGTGACATGGCAGACAACCAATTTACTGTTCTGTTTATTACTATTATTTTATTATTTACGGCATCAAAAACTATCAATGTCGCTTTATCGTAAAATGCATTATGTATGCAACTGCACTCTGTCTGAATTTATTTTTTCTTTTATCCTATTATTCAATTTTGCTCGCAAATAATTAAAATTTAGATAATGTATCTCTTTTATCAAAGCATATTCAGTTTGAACCAGTATTTTATTAATTTTTTTTTTTCACTTTATCGATTCCAAATCAGAAAGTATGATTGTCAATTTTGCATTAACTAATTATTAGGCAACGACGTTAATGTCCTGCTTGAAACTTGATATTTGAATTCTAATGAATTGGATAGCTAATGCTACGAAAGGAAAATCCCTTGAAAATGTATAAGGTCCGTGCTGGTGATTCTTTTATTTCCCAATCAAAATGATTTCAGTCTACCCGAAAATAACAGCTAGTAGAGTCCATTAGTAGTGGACACTTTTCTTACTTGATGCTTTTTCACAACCACCCTAACAGGTTAGTGGTCAAAATCAGAAGGAACGCATGCATCGGTGAACAGTTGCAACTTTTAATTGACCGACATTTTTAACATCACTTAAATATAATAAAAATATAGGTTATATACCTACGAAATGCATTTAAAGGCAATTATGAATATAATTGCGTAAGAGAAACATGTTTTCTTTCATCATTTTATTTACCAATTTTAATTATAGTGCTTTATTAGCACTATAATTTAAAAATTCTCCTCGTCCGCACTACCGCAGTGTCTTAAGACCAAAGTCTTTGACCAGTGAGTGTTGCCAGTGATGACATACTGATGAGCGGTCTATGTTAGGCGTTTCCCTGCGCGATCGTTTAAGAAACGAAGAAATCCGCAGGCGAACGAAGGTAACTGACGTGGCTCGCAGAGTTGTTACTCTGAAGTGACAATGGGCAGAACTAACGGCCGTTGGGGCAGAAAGGTTCTAGAGTGGCGACCACGAACCGGAAGCTTCTTTAGCCAACCAATCGGCTAGTCATCTAATTTTGTCTAACCATAATATAGATATAATATTTGTTGTATTTCATACGTCTAACTCAATAGCATGGGTTGCTATTAAGTTTCGTAATCCTATACGTTGTTATGAGACAAATTTTGAAGCTGATATACATATAGTAAGTTATACTATATGTATATCAGCTTCAAAATTTGTGTGTATGTGCATAATGTATCTAGGCGTAAGGTCGAAGTAGCTAATATTTATACTAAATAGAACAAGGCCGTTATACATTTTATTTAAGTACATACATACTTTGCCTATCACAAGATGCAAAAAGGTTTCTTGGTCCCTACAATAATTACAAATGCTACATGAAATTTGCCTTCAAAAACTTGCCCAATGCAATTAGACTTCGATATCATTAGGTACATTAAGAATGCCAATATAATAGTGTTATGGTGTTGACATATCGATAAGCGTCGTATTTTGACGTCGTTTTATTTGTTCAGGTGGACGCGATACAACGGCGATTGCTTGAAAAAGTGGATGGTGTGCTCGCTGTACACGAATTCCACGTGTGGCAGCTGGCTGGCGACAGGATCATAGCTAGTGCACATATTAGGTGGGTCTTTTGGTTTTATAGACATCTAATGAACCTTTCAATGTGTGTGGCCAGTACGAGTGTCAATAAAGGCGTATCAAGCGTTTGGAAATAAGTGCTGACATATGCCTATATTCTTCTAAATCCATATGTTATTTAGCCAACTTTCATCGCGTAGTATGTTGGTCTATTTTTGCAACTTTACGACATTTGCATATTTTGAGAGCTAATCTTTCAGGTATTTTAAAGGAGAGTGTTCGCAATGCCCATTATAAGGCGGTCGTGTAATTTCGTGTGCCTAATCGTCTAAGCATAACTCGGGCTATTTCCTGAAAAATTCACGACTAGGCGTGTATTTTGCTTGAGCCAAACTCTGTCGACCATAAACCCATACTTAGTGTTCCTTAAACTAGAGTGCGTGCTAAATTGGCGTTCAATGCGTACTAATTAGTAATAACTAATAACTTCTCAGTACTTATCGGTTCACCGAATCGACGTTAGCTTCATAAAAGCCTGCGTTAAAATGCGAGTACGATTGTGATGTATCGTTTATTGTTTTCTTTGTGATGACGAATGATTCCACATAATAAAATATCTGGCTGGTTATATATGTGCCCATTTCAAGAAACGCTAAATATAGAACTTTAGTCCTTGGAATTCTTCACACTCGCACAAAGACCTTTGTTTCATGCATCTTCACTGAAAATACGTGAACACCCACATGACTGTCTTCACGCTTATTGTTTTTACCCGTCATATAAAATAAATAAATGATGATAAAATTGTTTCGATATATCGTAATTCGTTCAAGAAAATACGGACAATATTCTTCGTAGAATTTTTCAGTTAAGTGTTATTTTATGTTAAATTTCAAAGAAAAACATAATTATTTTCATGCTATGCTATTTATGAAGGTGCTTATTGCGAATGATTGGACCAGTACATTGACCGCGAAAGTAACTACCCTGTCGTAGGATATCGATGTAAAATAGTAGTGTCCATACGTATTTGGATTTGTTCGGTTAGTGAATGCCGCAAACCCAATTAGTAATTACTCATGGCGAGATATATAAGAATTAAGAATAATTCCGTCAATATCTCGGAACTAGGCATATGTGATTTAGCCTTAATCAGAAAACGCACAAACTGGGTCGTTGCAACGTCGATCGTTGCGTGGTTGTTAAGTAGACGCAGAACTTTAACAATGAAACGAACTGTGTTATCAAAAACAAAAATAGCTAAACATTCTATACGGTTTTTTATATCATTCATCATAATTATCAGCCGTCCACTGCTAGTTTTCTCTCATTACTTTCTTAGTTTATTAATTTATATAGGTAATTATATTTAATCCTTTCATGGACTCCACTGTAGAGACAATAGACGTTTTATTGTCATCACGGCCATATACGTTTACTGTCCCGGAAGGTGTTACTGAACTACTTTACGGACTTTCTTAATAAAGTACCTACCTATTTCTGTTACATAAATGTTTATGTAAAAATCTATGTTTAGATTAATGGGCTACTGAAAATAGATGATATGATACAAATATAAACGTCCGGTTAACAATATTTACGAAGAGATGCGAGTGTACAATTGGTGTTTCTTAGAACATTAGAAACTAGTTCAAGTGATTGTTGGTTCATTCATATAAGTATAATGTTATGTCAACACGTGAGTGGTACGTAATTTGTTACGGCTAAAATTGCAAACGAGACAACATAACTAAGATTTTGATTTAATTGTCAGGTTACACTTACCCCCAGTTTCTGAAAGGCTGATCAACGAAAAATTAACTAATCACTTGTTAAATCTCATGTGAAATACCAATTGGGTTGCTACTAGCATCAATATTTAGTTTAATTTGATCTAATTAGCAACTAATTAGACCAAATTTAACTAATTATCTATGCTTTTAGGTACTTCACATGCGATTTAACAGATGATTAGTTAATTTTTTGTTGATCAGCCTTTCAGAAACGGGGTTAGTAATTCGAAGTCTGTATATTTTGATTTGATTTTAAGTTACTACCCATAATACTATTATATAGGTACATTATGTTATGTTTCTATGAGGACGGCTCATGACCGGCCAAGGTGGCGAAAATTGAGAAAGGCCTAGGTCCAGCAGTGGACGTCTTTTGGCTGATATGATGATGATGATGTTTCTACCTTAGTCAGATGGCGATCTTGATGTATTCTTAGAAAACGGACACCCATGCGCAAACTGACCGTGACGAGTGTGCTTGACTGCACAGATATATCAATCAACGCGAGTGTTACTTAGCTATGAACACTATTATTATTAGCTGCTTTACTGACTACAACATTTTGTAGATGGTCTGACACTATTGCCCCGCTGACTCGTAATATCTGTCAATATTAGCTGCTTTACTGACTACAACATTTTGTAGATGGTCTGACACTATTGCCCCGCTGACTCGTAATATCTGTCAATATTACTCATGTGTATTCCATTTCTATTTCGCAATACCGTTTAGTAGACACATGAAATCACGACCAGTATTTATCTAGGTCAAGTACGCTAGTAGATTATTACATAGCTCTAACTTTCCTCTACTCACGTCTAATACGTCGCTGTCGGTGTCATTTGAACACAAGTAATTGTTTGATAAGGCATATGATTCATTTAGTATAGCATAGATAAATAAACTAGTCAATTATTTATAAACGTAATTCATTGTGTCCGTTGATATTACTGAGTAAATAGTAGTTTTTGTTTCTCTTGATCTGACAAACTTTAAAGAAAACAATAAAAACATAGCAGAAACCAGAAACGAATAGAATAGAAAACTCGTTCCTCTTTTCGTATAAAAATCTCAAGAATCGAAGTGCTTTCATTACGAAAAGGTGTAATTATAATAACATGTACTTAGGAATACCGTAGTCTTTGTAATACACCCCAGTCCCCAGCTGCACAGTATTGTCTTAACCTCAAAATTTAGTATCTGCAAGTTGTTTACTGATGTTTCCAGTTTACGGAAACTAAAGTAAGGCTGTATGGTCATAACAACAATAACTTCGATAGATTTTGTAAAGTCCTTTTATAGTTTTCCTTTCGATACTCTCTAACGTCATGAAACTCTTATTAATAATGTAGGTAGTGTCTTTAGCCCCGATTTCCATAAAAGCGGAGAAAAGAGAAGATGTTTTATTTCCACTAATGGGGAGAAAGCATGCGTAGCGTACGTTATGCATCCTCTTACTTACATAAAGAAATGTGCGCCGATTCTTTGTTGCTTTAAAATGATCTGTTTTAAAGGTCATGTCAAGATTTCAAATCGAGAATTAAAACGTTCACACAAAAGAGTGGCAACGTCGCAATTTAGTGTCATATTTTCGTGGTTTTCAATTTTTATCATTTAGTCGGAGCTATATTTTACAAATGTTTTCAGAACACTTTTTAGAATTACGTGAATGCTGTATACAAAGTAAGTAACCATAATGCTTACAGTTTTATTTATATTCATATAAATAAAACTTCCATGGCGTTATTTTCATAGTAAAATAACTGTTAGTATTGAGGTTACTTACTTTTTATACAGCTTTCACGTAATTCTAAAAAGTATTTTGAAACATTTTTAAAATATAGCTCCGATTAAATGATAAAAATTAAAAACACTAAATTGCGTGGTTGCCACTCTTTTGTGTGAACGCTCTTAACTGTCTCTAGAACTTTCTAGAAATACTAAGATATCTACAATATCTATCAGTTTACTCGTGCGTTGTTATTCATGTGTATATTTTGTGCTTCATGGTGATGAATGTAGATGCTGACTATATTTCCGTGTTCTTTATGAATCTTCAAGCCTATACCTACTTTGCTACCACGAGCACCAGTCACGTCAGCTGTTTGTGCATATATGCCAATAAGTAGTTACACTGCATTACTTATTTAAAAAATTGGTTACTTCTTTTTTTGTTAAATTTAATTAAATCAGTAACTTTAGGACACACGTTCGTTTTACGCGTTTTATTTGATACTCATTATTTGAAAACTTCCATGTAACATTATAAACAGTTGTTCATGAAAAAAGAAACACTTTTCCAGCTCACCGTTTATTTTTTTTAAACTCTTTAGAAACATTGCTTTTGGCACATTCCCAATTCAAACTATTCTTTGTCCCAGAATCAATGTCAATGAACTGCGCTTGTGGTTTTTATTTCCCTGTCGTAAGTAAACAGACTTATTTATAAAAATAAAATGATTTCCATTATTTAAATCTATACATATAATAAAAATGTAACCGATCGCTGTCTGTACATGGAAGATATATGAGAAAAAATACTATTGGGACCTATATCAACGCAAATAGAACCCAAAACAATGATTTTTAAAATTTTTGTCTGTTTGTCTGTTTATCTGTTTGTCTGTTTGTCTGTTTGTCTGTGCGTTTGTGCACGCTAATCTCAGAAACGGCTTATCCGATTTAAATATGGTTTTCACTAATATATTGTGGTAAGCTTCACTTAACATTTAGTGTTTGTTTCATGTCAATCGGTTCATAAATAAAAAAGTTATGCCAATTTAAAGAATCACATCGAACATTCGTTAATTTACTATGAAATCTTATAGAAGCAGATATTTTAACAGGTTGCGGAATAGCTGATAGTGTTTTTATTCCTCGGATTCCTGTCATTCTAAACAGTCTTTCATTTAGTTTTAAACGAATCCAGTTTCCAGTGAGCCTATGTTTTGCGATGACTAATTAAAGTAATTAATTAATTAAGTAATTAAAGTAAAGGTAAGACACTAAAAGTTGTGGGTGTGGATCTAAGTATTAGCTGTTTTTCGGTCAGCTTTATGTGGCTCTATCACGTGTTAGTATTACTAGCAGCCTGTATGCTTTGATCCCTGATGGCTATACGTCTAATCCATACATCCATACATATTATAAAAGGCTTTGTCCTGACTGACTGACTGACAGACAACGTAAAGCCTAAACCGCTGGTCGTAGCGACTTGAAATTTGGAGGGTGTGTTTGTCTTAATGTCTAGAAGTGTACAAAGAAAGGGTTATTGAAAATTCAACCCTTAAGTGTATGAAAAGGGATGAAATCGATTGTATGAAACGTCTTCATTTTTTAAGTTACAGCTTTATAATTTTGAATTTAAATAAAAAATACGCTCATAATTTTTTTTTTACTGGGGTGGATTTATAGGAGTGAAATATTGTATGGAAAGATCTTTGGTTTTGAAGTTGGTGACTTGAAATTTGGAGGGAGGGGGAAGGGAGGGGGAGGAAGAGGAAAGGAAGGGAGAAGTGAGAAGTGAGGGGAAAGTGCGGGGGTAGTTAGGGAGAAGTCAGGGGAAAGGGAGGGGAAAGTCAGGGGGAAATCGACTGCCTCTGTATTTCGGTGGTACTGTGTACGGACTGTGAGGTCGCGGGTTCGATTCCCGCTCAGTGCAAATATTTGTAGCATGAACATGTCTATTTGCATTGGTCTAGGTGTTTATATGTATAATATGTATCTATTTACAAAAATAAAAGTATTTAAGTATGTTTATCCGTATTCTAGAACCCATAATACAAGCATATAATATGCTTACTTTGGGTCTAGATGGCGTTGACCTCGCAGCATGTGTGGGACCAGCTGAGTATCCGCGGAGTCATTGTGTGGGTGGTGTGGTTCAACCCGCCGGCCAGGGAGACCCGTATAAACGGTGGTGCCGCTGGCCGCCCGCGGCATTGTACAAGGGCCCAATTAGACCTAACCAAAAAAAAAGAGACTGCCCCACCAGGTTGCGCAGAATCCCGGAGTGGTTCGTCGTGCAGGTTGGTGACCGGATAGTGGGACCCGGCGACCATTTTCGAGACGGTACGGCGGCCTTTTGCGAGCAGTCCGTATTATGGAAGCCCGGAGGCCAAAGACCCTTGAGCCTTTACAGCTGCGAAGAGGCATCGCCTCCTCAACGGCCGTCTTCTATCGCCTTTACCACGGAGAGTCTTCTCAACAGCTCTTTAAATTAATTCTACCCTCTCCCTTTTTATCCAGAACGACACGTGCGTTACTGAAGTGCTACCCTTTCACAGTGCAATCTAAAGGGTCTCGAACCAAACGGTTCAGCACTTTATACTTTTGTCGCTCAATTAAAGCCTGGAACTCTTTACCAGCGCATGTGTTCCCACCTAACTTTCATCCTGGGACTTTTAAGCGAGGCGTGAAGAAGCATCTCACTAAGCCGCCATAGTGGAGGCCACCATACCAGTAGTTTGGCTTTTGGAATGGTGTCCACTACTTCTGAATTCCACTGACTGCTTACCATCAGCCAGAGTAGAGGCACTTTGGCAGGCTAATATAAAAAAAAAACTTATAGCGTTTTTATTCCTCGGATTCCTTTCATTCAAAACAATTTCCCGTTTAGTTTTAAACGAGTTCAGTTTCCAGTGAGCCTATGTTTCGCGATGACAATTAATAAGTGTGGATCTAAATATTAACTGTTTTTCGCATGGTCAGCTTTATGTGGATTTGCCACGTGTAAGTAATCCTAGCAGCCTGTATGGCTTTGATCCGCGATGGCTATACGTCTAATATCGTAGATAGAGAAGCATTTACTGTAAAGATTTTTCTTATTCACCTAAACGAAGATGTTTATAATTCAAAACAAACCAAAAGATATATCCAAAAAATGCTGCCCAAAATCACTATTCCACGCGGACGAAGTCGCGGGCACAGCTAGTTTGAAATAAAATTATTGTTTTACTTTATTTTGTCTACACCTAAATGTTTAGTCGAGTTACATTGTTGCGTATTAAAAATAGAATGTTTTCAAATTGGTTGGTTTAGTGTTAAAATTGGACGGTGAATGTACTTCTCTGGCCTTGACCTGCTAAATCGATTAAGTGTTCGATAACAGCCAGCACTGAAATAACAGAATTAAATTGAACTAATCGTGTCATCTGCAACACTAACATACCGTATAATTTGTCTATAAAATGAATTACAAAATTAATAGAATCCAAATTTGTTAATTTTACTTTGTATTTTACTAAGGAACTGATAATATACCTAACCGAAAATTAAACCAAAGTCAAAACTAGAATGAGAAAATACGAACTTGGCAACTGGTTAAATATGGAGCGATTTAGCTAGAGAGATGAATAATAATAATAATAATAATAATAATATTCTACCACATTCACACAGCGCCATCTAGCCCCAAATTAAGCAATTATATTTGCTTGTGTTATGGGTACTAAACAACTGATATACTACTTATATAATTTTTTTTTTTTTTTTTTTGTAAATACATACATATTATAGATAAATTACACCCAGACACAGAACAAACAATCATGCTCATCACACAAAGGTTTGTCCTGGGTGGGAATTGAACCCACAACCTCCGGCTTAGCAGTCAGGGTCACTAACCACTAGACCAACAGGCCAGTATGAATGATGGATTAAACAACAACTGAAGATGGCAGTTGTAGCAGCAACGTGGACTTGCCCAGTGAGGGTTGTTAGGCAGTCGGCCGACCATAAAATGTTAGTTCGACAAAACCACTCTCAAAATGTAAAAATAAGCATTTTGAGCCGACAGAAGATTACTATGGAACCAAATTAGATTGTAGTCAAGTCAGGCTTTATGTTGTTAACGATTGTGACAGATGTTCTCGTTACACCCGGTACCATGGCTTTTATCATTTTCGATACATAAAAATAATTTCTAAAATAGAAGTGACGTGATTCAAACCAGTTAATCGTCTTCAAAACCAAATGTAATGTAACAAACGCACAAAGAAAATGATGAATACAAATTTAGCCTTTCATGTAACGAACCAATCAAATCGATTTCCTTATTACTTATTGGCATAATAACTCGCGTAGGTTTTCAATCAATCATACGACTAAATGTTAAAAATAATGTACCTATTCATCGTAATAATCGGAAGCCATCTCTGCTAAACATAGAACTTTCCTAATAAAAATCGTTGGTTAAGTGCTAATTATGTCATTTTTCCTTTTTGTTTCTAGGTGTAGAAATCTGTCAGAGTACATGAAAATAGCTGAAAAAGTAAAAGAATTCTTTCACAACGAGGGCATACATTCAACCACAATACAGCCTGAGTTCGTCGAGTTACCTTTGGGAGGAAACGAGGTGAGATATGAACAGCTTTATTTTTCTACTTCTGCATTGTGGGGTTAAGAGTGTATTATTTCTCGTAGGTACAAATTATATTGAAATATGTGCAATGCTTAGCCGAATGAATAGTCTCTCGACGTTTCAATACTTAGGTGTAAAAAACTTTATACCTACAATTTACCTAGACCGCCACCATAACCGCATTTTTTTATTTGTAGAGAAACGAATCAGTGCTGAAATAATTTTTGAACACAATAATTCGAAATGTTAAAACACAACACTGCAACTTGAAATAGATACTTTTTACTAAATTTTTACAAGACATAGGGCTGTTTCTAAATTATATTAGATGAATATGTCTGATGGAAAATTAACATTATAATACAATATAATTATCAACATCAGTTAAGATAATGAAGTATGAACATATCGATTTCCTATCGTTATTGAACAATATTGATTAGATGCGTTGTAACTTGTACCGAAGCGCACTCGTTGATACGTATAAGTATATAAAGGTACAGTATCATCGCAACTTCAGTTTCGTAGAAGAAAGCATAGCAATTGAACTATTTAATATCTAAATCGTTAGGCGTTAATGCGTCTATTGCAGGAGATAGGGCTATCCTAAAGAGTTGTTTGCAATAGTCACGATAGTCATAAATAATCATCTTGGCAATCAGGTTGATTGATGACCGCAGTGAGATGATGTCTAGCACCTACGTAGGTAACGTTGCTGCCTGTCACTCGTCTCTTACGCAAAACGATGGGGTGTTTTCATATTCCAGATGTTCTACATGTTTGTTCCGAGTCTAAGTGTAGATACCTACTTTGTGCACGAGCACATTGTTTTTGTATTATTTGTAAGTAATTATTATATTATGTAAGTTTATGTATTTGTAAAAGCCGTAACACAGGGCTTATTCTCCAAGAGCGATAGGAAAATTAATTAATTTCCCTTCCCGTGTACTATTTGAGCAATCCTAGAGTGATTCAAGTACTAATAATACATTTTGTACAACAGATAATAAGCGGCGCGTCCGCAGAAGCCCCGTGCGCGCTACATTGCCCGCCGAACGACTTGTGCCACAACGCGACGTGTTGCGGGCCCAACCAACAGGTGCGCCTTACTGACGTTATATAGTACTAACTAAACCTTTATTGTACAATACTAACATTAGTCACACGGTTACGGGTCAATAACCACCTCAGCTTGACAACATACCCTGTATCATAGATTACCCCCTAATAGATATCGCATTAACATTTATTTGTTATCGAGCTTACAATATTAAGGGGGAGGTGTGGGATGCGCGGAACGTAAAAGCTGCGCTGTGATTGGCTATTTTAAAGTTAAGCTGTCGAATGCACAAAAATAAACCAATCGTGGTGTCAGTAGCGAGTTCTTATGCTAGCAAATGCTGGCAAGAGTTGTGCGTGTCTTTTGCCCTGTACGCGAAGTCTATTATGGGGTTATCTGTGCCCTGTATAAACGCTTTAACTTAGTAGTTAAGCATTGTATAATTTTTTTACGTTCATGCACATTTAGATATTTCAACGACTGTCTATACACAGCCAGGCTGTCTGTGATCAGTAGCTCTGCCATGATTTACGTGTGTTTGTCTTACCAGTGGCATCGTAAAATATTTGTATAAAAAACGAACTGCGATAATTATTGATGATAATAACTGAGATCATTTTCACATTTTCCATGCATAAATGTCACCGTTTCACAGTAAAATCTAAAGGGTCTTATTCAGTTCAGTTTTTAATACTCGTGTCTCGCAATTAAAACCTGGGACTATTTACCAGTGCATATATATCCTTACAATTTTGACCCTTGGTCTATTGACCGAGTGTGCAAAAGCATCTCAAAAAGCCACCATAAAAGCAATTTATAACTAATGGCTTTAAGGGTAGTGTCCACTATTCCTGAACCACACTGACTGCTTACCATCAGGCAGAGTTGAATCACTTTGGCAGGCTAATATGTTTATTCATAGTAGAACTACAGTATTTAAATCTTCACAACGTAGGCTAAGGGTTGATAATAGTCATTCTATTACGAAGCATTGACATTCAATGCTATTTAACATTGTATAATTTGTCCCACTTCACCCTAGTAGGTACGGCTAGAATTAAATCCACTTAAGTTATTGTAGACATTTTAGTGATATGTAAATATTCGTGATTTAAAAGAATATCGTAGTTAAGTTATTTTAACAATGTTATTTTTTTTATACACTCAAGTCAAAAGAAGTTTGAGTCGGCTAAGCGGTATCTCCCTTAGTATAATTTATGAAATTTCGTTTAAATATAAAATCTATCAATATTTATAATCAAATCTAATTGTTTCAACTATTTTAATATATGACTTGCCGAAATTCATTAATATACCAGATAGATAAGCCAATACAAAACTTGCTAAACTTTAGTGTATACTAAAAATAACATTTTAGTTAATAAGGTCGGGGAAGGGTACTGAAAATATGCTAGAAACAAATATAACAATTATAATGGAAAGCCTGTATACAGATAGTATGTATAGTTATGTATTTTTTGTATCCATTATAGTGGCTTATCAAATACAGAATTTGTTAACTATTAGTAGATCACATGGTTTAAGTTAAAAATGTGGTGTTGCCAATTGATCATCAAAATATTTATTTTTGTCTATACTTTTTATTTTTTGTTTAGAACTCTTTTTAATAGTTTAGTGTATTTTGTCCCTTTATTTTATGTTACATCAGGTATACTTATGTCTTCTTGCTTCTCTCCTTTCACTACTTTCTCATGATCAATTAAATTATGAATTTTAACAGATTTTTTTTTGTTACAAAGGTTATGATTCCCAATTAGATTTTTTACAGATATTTTTTGCCAATCTTGAGTATTATGTATATTTTTAATTACAGTTTATCAGTTTAGAAACGATAAGGGTTCGATAAATCTTTTTCAAGGATACCATCTTGAATGTAGACGAGTTGAAAGCACACACGACGATGTCCAAATCCAGGACTTTGAAGATATATACCGATACCTGAATGAAATCATTATATTTATTATATTTTATCAATATATTGTGTATAGATGATATATTTGTATAACAGCAGTTGTTGAAATCATATAGATGTATTATTAATACAGATTTATTAAATTATAAGTGATTTTGTATTAATGCCAAATGTTTATGAACGAGGCTGTGTTCATTTGTTGTAAAAGTTTTATAAAAATAGTAAAATATTTACAATTTATATGACTTTGATTTCTGGATAGTTTTAGCTTATCTACGACATAAATTGATTGTATTTCAAGCAATAAGTCCATGTATTTGATGTATTGACAATATAATCTCAGTATATAGCATCGACATACTTAAAAATGTTAAAAATAATGTCATGGAAACTACAAAAAATGTTTATAGGTCTACTAATCAATCGACTTGAATTTCTACGTGTAATACGACTTCAACTTAACACTTTACACACTAACAATGGTAAATTCACTGTTTATAAAATTGGTGGTAGAAAATAACATAACACAGGGTATTTAGTATGGTGTATATTGTATGCAGGATTAGTTGCACTTGTTACAATTCTGTTTTCCCTCTTTAAATGAATCCAAATTTTGTGGTAAACAACCAAATCTCTTTCAATTTTACCTTTTTTTCTATTGAGTGCTAAAATATAGAGTTAAATATTATTTTATTAAAAATATGGCTTAGACACACGAATAATTCAAATAAGAAATTTTATTATAAAAGTCAATGGAAAATAAATAAGGTACATATGTAATTAGCAACACGTCTTAGCTGTGTGATTTACCTACCTGCGACATACCTACGCACATAATCCTAATATTTTTTTATCATTCTAATTAGTCAGTATTAAAAAAAAATCAAAATTTGCTTAGCGATCACATATACAAGTTTAAACAGAATACCGCATTTGGTACTATACCACCATACTTAAGCAGACGACCGCCTATAGTACGATATTGTACCATCGTTTTATATGCACCATTTGTTCACAAATTACTATGCACTTAATTGAAAAGCATACGTACTACAAAGGTCGCATCGATCGATACGAATGCATACATTCTGAGGGACACGTAATTGTGACCTATATCGTCTATGAAAATTGACCGATGGTTACTCAGAAACAACAAGGTAAACATTATGCTGTTTCAGTAGTTTGTGTAAGTTATTTGAATAAATGAGTAGGTAGATAGTTATTACCTACCTATTGAGTAGAGAATTGAATATCAAAGGAATAGAGAATGTATTTGTAAACTGGCAAATAAATTCAAAATATTATATTTAGTAGATGTGGGTACTTATACTTCATCATTTAATACTTAAATTGAAATAATTGAGACAAGAACAAATTGATGGTGGTACCAGAACGTCCAACCAAGGTGATAGTGCTCGGCAATGTACTTAAACGCACGTCGCTGTCGTAATGAAGAAATCATAGATCAGGCCTTTAGTTATTAGTATTCTAATGCAAAATTAAATTTATGAAAGCTTATGAAGCCTGTCTCTGTTGCTGACGCGCGAATGACGCTTTTCACTTTTGCAATTGTATTCCACCCAATACCAGGTAGGGGAAAATAAATGAGATAACAATTACTTAATTATTGATAGCTCGACCTAATTGATTAGAAACGTGTATTTACTTGCCATTTATTATCAATCAGCAATATAAATCTAGTAATTTCGTAACTAGTCACTTCGCTGTCAATAGATTATCTGCAGAGTAGTGATTTATAGTTAATATCGATACTCTTAGCATCCCTGCTTTGGCTGTCACTGTGGCCACGTCACGCAGTCCGTCAAGAGATTCCTAGAAAGGTTGCATAAAAGTGTAGCAGACTATTAGATACCTACCATAAAAATAATTTAATCAGAAAAGTTAAATTCGTAAAGTAATCTAGGTATACCTACATATATTATGTATATTACATTCAGGGTTCATTGAAAATGCTACGAGTGCAGGCAAAACTTCTATTTTAAAAAGGAACGAGACCTTTGGGGACGTACCGACTTAGGGTTTTTTATGAGATCTAGGCGCCACGTCACTTCTACCATTAGCTAAATTACGTCGTCTTCGTAATTCATCGAATTCTTGTAGTTGACATCAGCGATTTGTTGAGTTAAAGAAATATTCGATAACAAAACTATAAAGTATGTTTATTAATATTTCAGGAACAGAGTACGCCATCTCCGGCTGTCACACCATATTTATGCAGACAGCGGACCATGGGATCTAGAACTGAGTCATTATGTTCAAACAATGGTACGGGACAAGGCCGTGCTACTTGGAACTTAGAAGCTTTAGAGTGCGGGTTAGTAGAATAAGGACTGTGCGTACATAATAATAAAGGCTCGTTTAGAGCTTGTATGAAATTAAAACATGATTTTTAAGTGTGTCGAAATTTAAGGATAAATAAAATTTTACTATAAGTAGAGTGTTCCGAAAGGGGTATCTCAAACTAAATGTTAAGTTATTGAGTGTTAATTATTGCAGAAAAATTTTATCTACAGGTTTTTTTTATTAGTTCATGAGTTGTTATCAATGTTATCATACAGAGATTACCGAAATTGGTACATAGATGAGATTAATATTCGCATTCTAGAACCCATAACACAAGCATATATGCTTACTATGCTTACTGTGGGTCTAGATGGCGTTGTGTGTAGTTGTTGAAATATTATTATTACTATTATAAATTAACTTGCTATTTTCTGATTCGTTGAAAAATAAATGTAAAATGCCGATTCTCAATTGATTCTACAGTGTTTAGTATGTTTTTATAAAATAATGGTTACTAAGCGCAAAATCCGAAATAATGATAATTTTCATTAGCACCCGAGCGTTAGTTAACACGAGATAAAGGTTGATACATCTCGTCTGAAGCCTGTTTTTACTAAAGATAAAAATAATCAACACAGCTTAATGGTATGATGTACACTGAGCGGGACATTCTAATACTTATCTTATGTTATGTTTATGAGGCTCCTTTATTGTAAAACAAAATAGTTGATGACTTAGCTGCATATTTTCTATTACATTTTGTTAAAGAAATATCATGGTATTTTTAAATAATCCAAAGAGTACAATTTTGGTCATTGTTTTACATTAATCCTGCATTTGTAATAAATTAACAGTAACCAGTAGTGATTTTGTACGAGGTTTTTGAAATATTTATTTTGTATGAAAGTCTTATCATTATGTTGATGACACTTTCATTTAAATTAAAGTACAATACATGTACGTAGTACTACGTAACACACATCACAAAGCGTTATATAAACATTGTTATATTTATTTAATAATATTATACCTAATTACGATTGTCAGCAAGACATAGCCGCTAATATGCAGCTGTTTATTTTTAGAAAATTATAAAATATTAATTGATTAATTGAAATACAGCAGACGCTAGAATGGGGTTTAATAAAAGTATTGTTTTTAGTTCCCTGTTCCCGTCGCCTATGCTGGACGGCCGGCCTGCTGCCTGACAGACAGACCTGGCGCTGTCACCGCATAATCTTACTTAAACTACAAATTAAGTGTAAATTTCTATTTAAATTAGTATTGATGATTCCTCAATCCTCACGCCTTCCACACAACTTGTCACTTATTTGACAGTTGTAACGTGTCATGGCCGTTGTAGATAGATAATTTGTTTAAAGATTTAGCTAGCTCATTCATTAGTATTACGTCATTATATTAACATTAAGTACTTACCAACTATGTCTAATGGTTAAAAATCAAATTAAGTACGTGATTATTATTACTTGTATTAGTATAATTGAGGGCTCAAGTACATTTGATTACTGCACGACCACCGTTCAAAAGTAGTATTTAAAAATGTAGATATATCGTTGTTCTGAATTCTCTAAAGCCCACCATCTATGTTCAGATGAGTTTGTACGACTATGCTATTATACTAACGTAAATAAAATAACTTGACTGAATTGAAAATTTCTAATACGTTATCACTGCCCGTTATTTTAAAAAATCCCTAAAAAGTAAAATAAGAAATCATTTTAATGTGTTGTAGATTTACAAATACTATAAACAGTTATCAGTAGGTATAGTAATAATATCATGAAACCGATTTCGGCAGGTCGTATAAAATTAATAGCAACAAGGGTCCTATAATACTTCCCTGGGAGACGCCATTTCTGAGACATCATAGTGTGTAGAAAAGAAATCGTAAACAATTTTTTTTTGGGCATATTGAATCTAGGCCTGATAAGTAGTTTATTTTGAGCAAAACAACGACAATTTTAAATTGTAATTAGCCAGAATTTAGGTACTTAAATAATTCTTCTACTAGCTTTCCGTAGCGGGTTTTACCCGCGTCTTTAGTGCTACGCGTCTGGACTCTGCTCCTGTAACCAGTAGCGTGATGTTACATAGCCTTTAACCTTTCTCAAGAACGGGGCTATCATTCGCAAAAGAATTATTCAAATCCGACCAATATTTTTAGAAAATAAACTTATTAAAAAGTATAGATTAATCTCTCGGTTAAGAGCGTATGAGGCCCAATCCTCTATTTTTCTCCCTTAACTATATCGCTACACGCCAACAACGGCTCAGTTGTATACTTAGCAGTGGTTCTGCAGTGCTTAGAGGACGCAACCATGACCATTGGTTACGGTTACCACTTTGCATCAGGTGGACCGTATGCTTGTTTGTCACCGAAGTTGTTTATATAACGAGCTGCTGAATGGTGGCAAGTGACTACTCTATTTTTGAGTCTAAAATTTTGTAACAAAACTTGTTTGTGCTACGAGGCTGTATCAAGGGATTGCCCTCTTTTTTAATAGGTATTCAATATGGCGATCATAACGTCTTCTCTAAGAAAAAAGTTATAGACACATTGGAATAAAAATGAGACAGACATTTTTAATCCTTGAAAGTATTTTCTTTATTTATTGACAAGTGCATTCAAGAAAGGGATCATTAACCTGATATTTATTTCCACGAGAATGTTGTATGGAAATCTAATCTTAATACTATAATTTGATAATCATATTAAGTAGGTACTTAGTAGAAGGACTATTGTATTAATTCCAGTAAAATGGCTAAGCAGCCGCTGAGAACAGGTATTTCTGAATTCTTGAAACGGCAATAATTAAATGCAACTCTGATATTCATTTGTAGAATCCACATTTTCTTTAACACTAGCGGTGTACCTACTTAAAGATCTTCAAATTGAAACACCGATCTGCGATGTCTTGCACTATAGTCTGGATTGACATTGGTTTGATTCTTACGCTCATAGAGATTTTGTTATCATTATTATAACCAAATAATGATAATGTGACCTATAATCATGGTTTTAAATAAATCTTATTGCAATACTTAATATAAGTATAGCATTTAGGTAAAACCTAATCGCACTATGACGGAAGTCGCATTCCATATTTTATGTGTACATTGACAGCGTTTGAAAAGGTAACAGTTATATGTCCCTACTACCGGTAAACTAGTAAAACATTAGGTAAGTAATCACAACCACACAATGTGTGTTAAAAAATAAATAAATATTAGGTATCGTTGTGGTGATGATAAGAACAATTATTTAACTAATGTCATGGCGGGCGAAAGGAATGAGACTCGTATCATGGTCACATCGCATAACTATACCTACGTACCTACTACGTCTAAATAAAAAAGTGAAGCATTATAAAATTTATTGTTTCTTTTTTTTTAAATTATGGCAATTGAACAGTGTCAACTATTTTTATTACTGTCATCTTACTGTACCTAAACTGTTGTACCTACTTATACAAATCTTCACGGTGAATCTACTATGGCTTTTACCTCGTGGAGTTTCTAAAGAACTCTTTTCATTGATCCCGCTCTCCCTTATTTCATGTCACTGGACTTAGAATCGGTCAGATAACCCCTTAAAGGGAAAGTACGTAGCTAATTTAAATAAATGTACTTATAGGTATATATTAATTAGTATTTTCGGGCTTACAATACTACGACTGTAACTGTGCACATCGGCAATCGTCCTATTTATTTTTTTCGTTATTGTCTTTAGTATTATTGTTACGTCTAATTTATCTAGACATGTATTTATTAAATAATATTGTTGAGCATCCAAAGACGACAAAGCCAATGTCCACACTATTATTCGTACCTAGTACTAGACTAAGACTTTGTATAGTAATATTGTGATTTGTTCTTAACGCTAAATGAGTAAAAAATAATATTTGAATGTTAAAATCAATTGAGTATTGTGTTTTCACAATAAATAAAATTGAAACACAATATTATTTTCAATTTCTTTATTCTTGATGTTCTGCCCCATTATAATAGTGCTAACTAGTGCATGCCAACGTGCCTATACTACTATTTATCTATTATCTAACACATTTATAACATTATACGAACTAACACTTATACAAGATTAATTTTATGGTATTGTATACCTACCTTTAATTTCAATTATGGTTTAATTCCTTCTTTATTTTTTATATTACAGTTAATATAAAAAATAAAGAAGGAATTAAAGCTATTACAATGACAATTTATATGATGTTTGTGGTATAAATAAACTCATGTAAGCTTTCGATGCGTGTACCTGGTTACACTCATTGCTTTCCGCAGTCAGGTTCCATAAATTTTCTACTATTAAAACTTTAGTGACATCGACAGTTCATCCAATGCGAGAATTCTAGTTGTCCAGGTATCTTCCATGCATTTAGTTTTTTTCGTTTCATATGCAACTGATTTAACATTATAAGTTGTTCTATTTATCATAGCGATATAGGAACGAAGAAGGCGCGCGAACTGGTATTAACTTCTTACCACCATTGCTGATATCGAATACGTAGTACTCTCTTCCATTTATCATTCTAGTCTGAGTATTAGAAACATTAAACTTGGAATTTTTACCGAATAAAGAATCATATGGAGGTGGCCTAGTATCGTCGTAGTGCTGAGATTTCTTGAAGGTTTGAGATCTCTTCTTTTTCTTGCCTTTGTTCATCTTGACGGCTATGTATCGGTTGAAGATTAACTGTAACGTAAATAGTTTAACATTTTAGATTCAAACAAGAAAAATTATTATACAGTAATAAACTGGTTACGGTAGGTATGTTAAATTAGTTACTATGTAATAATACTTTCTTACGTAATTTATAAGCTGCTTAGGCTATCGGATAATATTATATCATAATCGTATTTTAATAGAGATTGCCGATGTCAACACTTTTTATTGTAGGAGAATTGTATTATTACCTTCAATCAATCAAAGGGCTAATACAAATTCGATTTCTTATTTCATTATCAGATTACATCATCAACCTAAACACGCCTATTACAGATCATAGGCATCTTTCAAAGAAGCATATTCGTTATAGTCTTGTCAAGCTGGTTGTTGACGGTAAGGTGATATTGCTGCTGACCATTACCTGATATTCTCTTACAGTGGCTTTCTATAAACGATCTTTATTTGAAAACCCGATTTTATGCAATGAATCGTTCAGCGCTAAATCGCTTTTACAATATATCAATAGGTCTTTTATTGACAGCGTTTTAGCGAAAGAAAGAAAATACATTTATTTAGCACAGACAAAATACACACATTCGCAAGCTAAACAACAACACTAGTACAGAAACAAATATTAAACTTTCAACAGATTTGTAGCATGCGTATCGCGGCTGCGGCAGCGACGAACGAGAGATATAAAAACGCGTAGTTCGGTCAGCCAGACGACGGTAAATTTATTTTAACCGTGGTCTGGTAACCGTACTATCCAGCCGTACCATTGGCACGTACAACGGAGATTTTCAAGAATCTTAGATTAAAGTTTATATATATAGAAAGCGACTGCTATTTGCGTCTCACAAGACCAACAAAAAGAGCCAACTCTTCTAGTCGTTCTATATTCTACACCGAAAACCATATCTGATACCACAGAGGAATATAAAATAACATAGACAACCCATAGATAATGGAAAATGGTCAGTAGTTACATAAGTACATTATAGTATCCTTTAGTCAATATCAATTACCTCAGCAGCAAACACGGCTGCAGCGATGCCAGCGCCGACCACCATAACCATGTACGTCATTATAAGATCACTGTTTCTGAGCTTGCGGTCTTTAGACTGTAGGTCCAATGGACAAATCTTCGTGCTTGGTAAGTCCCGTTTTTGAAGAAAGTCTAGTATACCTGATTGGAAGATCTTCGACAATCTGTGGATGGAAGGCGATAATTTTGAACTCTCAGCTGGGCAAATACTTTTTTATCTTAGGTAGGTATAGTTAAGGCACGCAGTTCAAAAAGTAGTGCTCTTTATTTTTTTTTTACTATAATAGCCAACCGGTATCTATATGTAGACTCTACTTAGACCGTAGGTACATACTAGGCTACTACTCGTAGTAGTAACATTGTGGTTACATAATGCTCTTCGTTAGTAAAAACTAGACTACTTCGGTGTAGATCCATAAGCCAATCTTTCGCAGCTTTTCAGAACAACAGTGGTTGACATAACAGTATTATTTACATTCTCAAATTATAGTAGTCAAACAAAGATGAAACTATTTATTTTCATTTTAACTTAAATACTTACACAGGTTCAAACAAACTCTTTAACGGACTTCCCATTGGATAAGCAAACGCTCTCTGTTTTTTCATAAACGGGTGCGGCGCTATTACATAAGTGCAGCGATCATTTTCATCGATATTCTTCTTCTTCATATAGTCATTGTACATCAGGTGATCTACTGCATTTTGTTCCTTTACCAAAACTACACCCCTATTGACAGAGTCCAGATAATCTGTATCGTTTTTAACCAGGAGGAACCTTGCACGAGTTTTGGTGACCATTGCGTTCAAGTAGAAGAGATCTTCGCCTTCCTAGTGGATTAAGTCATTCGAATTAGTTAGTATTCGTTTGGGTCTACGGACATTAACTTCAAGGAACATGACAGGAAACATAATCTGATTGTTGTTTTTCTTTCTCTTTAAAGAAAACTGCCGCACTAGAGAAGGAACAAGCCTTTTAACGCAGTGTACCTACTTACCAATTAACCAAATTATGTAGGTAACTTTATTAACACTACTGCTTTTATCCCGTGTGGGAGTCAAACCTCGAGGGCTCGAGCGAAGCATACCTACTCACTGGCGCAAGGGGAGTAGGTATCAAATCAATTACTTACAGTTTTAATCGTAGATTCTACTGAACCGCCGGCTGCCGCTATCCATCTGTAGTTTTTAGCGTATAAATCTTTAGGATACTCGATGGCCAGTGTGAACTTTGACAGTGTAAGAAAAGCAGTCAAGTTTGCCGTGTAAAACGCCGATAGAAGAATCATATAGAGCCACCAAGTTACGAAGAGGACTCTGGTAGTATCTGCAGTATTAAGAAATTCGATATTTTGTAGATTTCTGCTAATATAGATAGATACTACTTACGAGTAGGTATATTTCAACATACACGATTCCATCACTGCTTTTGTGGGTAGGTAGGTATTTGAACAATTTTGAATATAGGTATACCTACCAACTTAAAGATTTTTAAAAATATCGGCAACATGGATAATTAAATTGTACATGCTTTCGATATTTTTCAAAAATCTTTACTGCGATGGCTGTTCTTCTTTAAAATATCTCTAGTAGATAGGTACCATATAACGGTCGGTAGAGATATCTCTTAATTATTTTGCGGGAAAACCCGGCGCACAATTTGGCTGTGTTGTCGCTTCTGGGGCTTTGCCACCAGCGTGCCGGAGGCCAGACCGTGCCGCCAGCCGTGGCGCTGGCGCTGTGTTAATGTGACATTAGATATTCGGTGCTAGAGAGACTCGAGATTAGACATATTCGTTCAAAACGGATCTGCCCATAATTGGCTAAAATAACACGTCAACAACTAATACCGCTGCGATGGCCAGAAGAATATAGGTAAGTACCTACCTTTTTCTCAGAGTAAACTGAGGATCACTCCGCAGTTTACCCTGCTAAGAAGAAATACGAGAAATACGAAGAAATATATCTATGTACGTCATACCTACTAAATTATGTAAAAAGAACTGGTATTTTCAATAAAATATGCAAGCAAGCCTGTAATCATTTGGCAATTAAGTATTTCGACGTTTTATCATTAACACCATAATTCATTTTGTGAGTAGTTGATTACCTACTAGGAAAGTTAAAATGTTAGAATGGTGTCACAAACGTGATAGATTGTGTGTTGCCATTAGTGTCGATACGATCAAAAATGTCGGCATTGATCGCTAATATAGTACCAACCACGTAAGTATAAATATATTTAGCTACCTACGATTTTAATGATGTCACGCCTAGGTACACAATAATTATAATATTGAAAGATTATAAAAAACTTGCTCTTTTCCGTAGTTGTAAAGAAAGGCTTCTGCAAGGACAAAAACCCTAATTTTTGAGATCTGAACTTACAAAGGAAAAAAGGCAATCCTAGGTCTCCACAGATATGCTACTTTTGGCACCGGCAATCTGCGATTTTGCGACTGTATCATACTCTCAGCAGTCTCAGCCGTCTGTCTCTCCTATATACCCACTAAAAATCGCGCGTTTTAAAGATTTTATCGATGCTGCATCTCTACTTACTGCGTTGCGATGCGATATCGGAATCGCACGTTTTAGCGACTGTTTCGAATCGGCTTGCGGAGTGGTGATGAGCCGACAAGAAGCGTGATTGAGGTCGTAGGACTGATCCAAACTCCGGACCAATATTGAGAATTTCGACGACTTCTGCGGGGTACCTACCTACCTACTCCGTTCACATTACCTACCACCGGACTACTAAATACATACAGTTAGGTACAGTTACCACAACTATAAAATAGGTGTAAGTACTTACAATAATATATTAAAGTACTTACTCGCTTCAGGAGCTAAACTAGTGCCTTGTTTGAGAAAGGCACTGTACACGAACCAAAAACTTGGCCTTATAGGTAGAATTTCTTCATTATCCAGAATCATTTTGTGACGCAACCAAGTAAAGAATGTGATGCACGGAGCAAATGTCAGAATTGCAGCTAGAGTTAGGTACCTAGAAAGTTAGCATTAGATAATATTTTTTGTATTTAGGAAGATAGTAGAGCAAGTAAGTTCAACCAACCAACTAATAGAACGACGGGCTCCTGATCTATTTAATATCTAAGCATACACTCACCACACTAAGCTGTTAAAAGGCGCTAGGAGACCAGAACCAGCGGCGGACTCTTTAGGCCTCTTCAGCATCATAACCCACACGCCTTCGTCAAGGTCCATGGAAAATGACACCATTTGGCTGTACGAAATCAATGAAGGTATGAACGCTGCCGCCATGTCGATTTTCTGTCAAAAATAGAAAAATCTAAATGTGTTTATCGTTAGGTTAGCTTGCATCAGCTCTGTACAGCTGTCAAGGAGGTGTTTCAGTGGTATAGGTAAGAACTACCCACTGCGCATACTAAGGCTGCTGGTGACAGACTATAACCTCAATGGACAAAGTGTCCTATCAAGGTCCAAAATGGCGGTGTCGTGCGCATGGTGATTTCGGCCGGTGTTCCACAGGGGTCTGTTCTTGGCCCTCTCTTATGAAACATCGGCTATGACTGGGTCCTGCGCGGTGTCCTTCTACCTGGGCTGAGAGTATTCTGTTACGCTGACGATACTCAGGGTGAGAACTTTCTGGAGGCGGCACGCCTGCGGCGGCAAACTACCACACCGGTATCTCCTAGGTGTCCGGACGCGTCGAGGCACTGGGAGCCTGGAACTTAGGCTCGCCCTTAATAAGACGCAGACCCTTGTGTTCTATGGGCCCCGCCGCGGTCCACCCGCTGGCGCCTAGATAGTGGTTGCTTTGGTCCTCATGCAGCCATAAATTGACTGAAACGGAAGAATGAGAGCAGTGCCTCCTATACACCTTCCTACCTTCATGTGGTAAAGTAGAACTTACGCTAGAATTAAGTAGACCTATCAACGAATCTTCTGAATTTATGCCTCCCCATTCATAGTTCTTTTTTGGCTCGACGATCTCATAAGTAAAGTTAAAACGTTTGCTCAAAATGTCCAATACAATAAAAGCGACGCCTTTTCCCACTAAATGTCCATTTTCTATAACTGTCCAGCTCAGCGGAGTGTTCTACAAAAAGAAAAGAAAATTGAAAAAACTAATTAGTAGGCATTATGTTGAGAAAATAAATTGAATTACCTAAACGTTATGACAATACCGATAGCTTCTTCAGATTAAATCCGTTGTGTGGTCGACGACTCTTGGCTTAGCGCAGTTCTTTACACTTATGGACATGTAGGATTGATGGTCCCGTGCAAAGCTGACTATCTTGGTAGCAGATCAATATCAGCAGTGACATAATGAAAAAGATGCAGTTCTCTCATAAGCACTGGCTCATGACTGGCACTAGGCATGGCCTGCATATTGCTAGGTACCTATCATTTCATTTATCTTATTAAACTTGTATAAATATTACTGCCCTAAAAGTATGTAAGTACGTACTTACTATATCTTCTTTTGGACACGAACTCATACTGGAACATAAGCAGGGCTTCGTTTTTAACGCCGCTTGTAAGTAAGGACCACGGGTCCTTAACCCAAAATTAATATGAAGCTACAAACTAACAATCTGTTCGGTACGTCGTTCTAGTCCTAGTCGCGAACACAGGAGCGGAAGGTTACCCAGTTTGATATTCTAATAAGTAAGTAAGTAGGTAGGTACTTATGTTTAATTAGTTACTAAAGCTTGATTACACTTACGTTATAAGTCCCAACCTTAAGAGTTTTTCCCTCGACTTCTTTCATCAAGTTCTTGTAATTGATCTCATTTTGCGACAATAGATCCGGCCCTGTTACAATAATGAATATTCTTTATTGATATAAAAATAAATAAAGATTTGTAATAGGGTCTAGATATATATACATGTCTATATCTAGACTAATATTATAAAGAGAAAAGATTTGATTTTTTGTATGTTTGTTTGTTTGTTTGCAACGATTTATCTAAAAATGTACGTTACCGATTTGAAAAATTCATTTTTAGGCTATATTTTATTATGTTTAAAATATTATTTTCAGTCATTTTGTGAACTACAATATTTTAAGCGCCTTCGTAAATCAAAATGATGCAATACGACACTATTGCTATAATATTTTCCGTAGGAGTTTGTTGTGGAACAAATTAAACTTTTGATACCGAAACGAAGAGAGGGCTGGCCTCTAGTGAATTAAAAAAAAATGTAGTGGGCGACGTTTTCTTAAGAAATAGAGCACTTTTCGTCTCCAATCTGCACCCATGTAGATATTGTCACTTTACCTTCACTTTAAAATATTAAAACTAAAAAAAAAACAACATCACCTTTAAACGAATCATCGTAAGGGACATCACAGAAGGCGGCGTTACATATTGAAGATATGATGAGCTCTATGCCGGCCATGGCATTATGAGCTTGTCGTCATTGATGAGACACATTTGGTTATCGGCGATCGAATGACGTGTAGTCGAGGGTGGTGAGGATGCGCTTATAGCGGGCCTTTCGTCGGTATTGCCCCCACACGCTATTATAATGTACCTAGTATACGTTAGGTTAATATTGACATAGACATAATGTTAAAATCGGTGGAGTCATTTTAACGTGGAACTAATAAAAGTTGGCATTCGAAAATCGTCTGGTGTTCTATTTAATAGTCTACATCTGATGTTGACTGCTGATGAAAATGGAAATTTTTGCTATGAACCAAGTACCCACTTGATGGTACCTAAGTGACATAACTAAGCATGAAGATAGAAACTTTGTCTCAAGAAAGACAATATATTTTCTCAGACCGCAATAAAACTTACAAGGGATCAAGGTTTAGACGCTCTCTTTAAGACAACATTCTCCATGAGATTGAGTTAAACAAGTTGCACTGCTCACCATTGGAAGAAGTTAGTGCTATAATTTGCTGATGGTCAAATTCTTATCATGTAAGTAACTAGTGATTAAAATTACCTACAACTTCATAGGTAAACAAAAATTCAATTATATAGGCATACGAATACTGCCAAGCCTTGTCCATCCTATTTCAACAAGATCAATACTGTAGGGTAAATAATCATAGCTCGTTAATGGTGGTGGCATAACGGTTCACTCGTAAATTGTCATGTGTGATCAACATATATTATTATGACCTTAAAGTGTAAAGGTAAGCATAGAATAGCGCGGTAGATATAGTTAAATAAGGACAGATCAATATTACATAATAAACTATCCTTAACGTAAGTAGGTAGGTACCTACTTATATAATTATGTACCTACTTACCTTCGTAAGCAATAAGCATGGTTACTTATGAAAATAGGTAAACAGAGTAGATATAGGTAAGTACCTACTTACCTTCGACCTTACGTTCACCAATTCGCAACCAGGGGGCCTACCACCACATCTTATCAGTATTATTTTAATGTAACTTTGTCTTTTGTCTTTTCTTTTGTACTATTAAAAACAAGGATATAGACAAACTAAGCTTACCTATAATAAGATTGCTTTAAGAGATTGTAGTAGGGTCGGTCCCCAGGTAGGTATAGAATATACAGCGTGTTCCAAAATTCAACGATAAGCTGTTACTGGTGTGGGTATGGTCGAGTCGATAAGTACCTACTCACGCAAAAATACTAAAAAATAAATAATTTTTTTAAGAGTTACATTAACTTTTTAAAACATAATTGTAACTTGATACACCCTAAGATGAGATACTGTAGAGTGTAGCTACATCCCCCCCAACGGGGTTCTCGCCTTGTCGCGGCGGGGGGGGCTTAGTAGCCGTGGTTACCAAGGACCACGGTGAACCAAGAGGAACCCCAAGGAGGCGCCGCTCCTCTGGGGTTTGCCGGTAAGCCCACGATGGAGCGGCTCTGGTGGGTTGCGGTGCCGGTATAACTCTACCTTCCGCGGCCTCGGCGGGGCCGCAACGGCCAGATTGCGGACGCGGTGGGGCCGCAGGGGTAGAGGAGTGTCGGTATTGCGATGCGCCGTTCTCCCTATCCTCTGCGGCCGAGTTGGCCTGCGGGCGGCGATCGTGCAGTCGCCGCCCGAACAGCACGGGCCCGAGACGGCAGTGCGCGTGTTCCGCACGCGCCTCTCGAAGGAGGGGGGGCTAGGCCCCTAAATCGGACGGGGCCTGCTCACGGTGAGCGGGCCATGGCCCGTAGGGGTCGCAGATGAATGCGCAAGCGACTCCCGTGACCCCGACACTCTGGCCGTCTGGAGGAACACCGTGGGTTTTAGTCGGTATGCTGGCCGCGCTTTGAGTGCGGTCGGAGAGTCCGACATAACCCCCCGCCTTGCCCGGGCGGATGCGTATGCGTAATGCATTTCCAAAAAAAAAAAAAAAGAGTGTAGCTACATATGTAAACACTAGCTGTGCCCGCGACTTCGTCCGCGTGGAATAGTGATTTTGGGCAGCATTTTTTGGATATATCTTTTGGTTTGTTTTGAATTATAAACATCTTCGTTTAGGTGAATAAGAAAAATCTTTACAGTAAATGCTTCTCCATCTACGATATTAGACGTATAGCCATCGCGGATCAAAACCATACAGGCTGCTAGGATTACTTACACGTGGCAAATCCACATAAAGCTGACCATGCGAAAAACAGTTAATATTTAGATCCACACTCATTAATTGTCATCGCGAAACATAGGCTCACTGGAAACTGAACTCGTTTAAAACTAAACGGAAAATTGTTTGGAATGAAAGTATCCGAGGAATAAAAACGCTGTAAATTTTTTTTTTTATATTAGCCTGCCAAAGTGCCTCTACTCTGGCTGATGGTAAGCAGTCAGTGGAATTCAGAAGTAGTGGACACCATTCCAAAAGCCAAACTACTGGTATGGTGGCCTCTACTATGGCGGCTTAGTGAGATGCTTCTTCACGCCTCGCTTAAAAGTCCCAGGATGAAAGTTAGGTGGGAACACATGCGCTGGTAAAGAGTTCCAGGCTTTAATTGAGCGACAAAAGTATAAAGTGCTGAACCGTTTGGTTCGAAACCCTTTAGATTGCACTGTGAAAGGGTAGCACTTCAGTCCCGCTCGTGTCGTTCTGAAAAAAGGGAGAGGGAAGAATTAATTTAAAGAGCTGTTGAGAAGACTCTCCGTGGTAAAGGCGATAGAAGACGGCCGTTGAGGAGGCGATGTCTCTTCGCAGCTGTAAAGGCTCAAGGGTCTTAGGCCTCCGGGCTTCCATGATACGGACTGCTCGCAAAAGGCCGCCGTACCGTCTCGAAAATGGTCGCCGGGTTCCACTATCCGGTCACCAACCTGCACGACGAACCACTCCGAGATTATGCGCAACCTAGTGGGGCAGTCTCTTTTTTTTTTGGTTAGGTCTAATTGGGCCCTTGTACAATGCCGCGGGCGGCCAGCGGCACCACCGTTTATACGGGTCTCCCTGGCCGGCGGGTTGACCCACACCACCTACACAATGACTCCGCGGATACTCAGCTGGTCCCACACATGCTGCGAGGTCAACGCCATCTAGACCCAAAGTAAGCATATTATATGCTTGTATTATGGGTTCTAGAATACGGATAAACATACTTAAATACTTTTATTTTTGTAAATAGATACATATTATGCATATAAACACCCAGACCAATACAAATAGACATGTTCATGCTACAAATATTTGCACTGAGCGGGAATCGAACCCGCGACCTCACAGTCCATACACAGTACCACCGAAATACAGAGGCAGTCGATTTCCCCCTGACTTTCCCCTCCCTTTCCCCTGACTTCTCCCTAACTATCCCCGCACTTTCCCCTCACTTCTCACTTCTCCCTTCCTTTCCTCTTCCTCCCCCTCCCTTCCCCCTCCCTCCAAATTTCAAGTCGCCAACTTCAAAAGCAAAGATCTTTCCATACAATATTTTATCCCTTATTTCACTCCTATAAATCCACCCCAGTAAAAAAAAAATTATGAGCGTATTTTTTATTTAAATAAAAGTATTCCAAAACAAAATTTCAAAGCTGTAACTTAAAAAATTAAGACGTTTCATACAATCGATTTCATCCCTTTTCATACACTTAAGGGTTGAATTTTTAATAACCCTTTCTTTGTACACTTCTAGACATTAAGACAAACACACCCTCCAAATTTCAAGTCGCTACGACCAGCGGTTTAGGCTTTACGTTGTCTGTCAGTCAGTCAGTCAGTCAGGACAAAGCCTTTTATAATATGTATGGATGTATGGATTAGACGTATAGCCATCAGGGATCAAAGCATACAGGCTGCTAGTAATGCTAACACGTGATAGTGCCACATAAAGCTGACCGAAAAACAGCTAATACTTAGATCCACACCCACAACTTTTAGTGTCTTACCTTTACTTTAATTACTTAATTAATTAATTACTTTAATTAGTCATCTCAAAACATAGGCTCACTGGAAACTGGACTCGTTTAAAACTAAATGAAAGACTGTTTAGAATGACAGGAATCCGAGGAATAAAAACATTATCAGCTATTCCGCAACCTGTTAAAATATCTGCTTCTATAAGATTTCGTAGTAAATTCACGAATGTTCGATGTGATTCTTTAAATTGGCATAACTTTTTTATTTATGAACCGATTGACATGAAACAAACACTAAATGTTAAGTGAAGCTTACCACAATATATTAGTGAAAACCATATTTAAATCGGATAAGCCGTTTCTGAGATTAGCGTGCACATCATCAACAGTATCATTCTGTGATCAAAATGAAATAAATACTTTGACTTTGACTTTGACTTTGAAAGCCTAAACCGCTGGTCGTAGCGACTTGAAATTTGGAGGGTGTGTTTGTCTTAATGTCTAGAAGTGTACAAAGAAAGGGTTATTAAAAATTCAACCCTTAAGTATACGAAAATGGGTTAAAAACGATTGTATGAAACGTCTTCATTTTTTAAGTTAAGGCTTTGAAATTTTGTTTTGAAATTTTTATTAAAATAAAAAATACGCTCATAATTTTTTTTTACTGGGGTGGATTTATAGGAGTGAAATAAGGGATGAAATATTGTATGGAAAGATCTTTGCTTTTGAAGTTGGCGACTTGAAATTTGGAGGAAGGGGGAAGGGAGGGGGAGGAAGAGGAACGGAAGGGAGAAGTGAGGGAAAAGTGCGGGGGTAGTGAGGGAGAAGTCAGGGGAAAGGGAGGGGAAAGTCAGGGGGAAATCGAGTTTCAAATTCACGCTAATCTCAAAAACGGCTTATCCGATTGAAATATGGTTTTCACTTTGACTTATTTCATTTTTTATGATAAAAACATGTTAACACGTCTCATTACGGAATAGGTGGAATGAAAGTGAATTACGAAATAGTAGTAGTCGATTTACGCTGATTTCAGCATGAATGGGTCGGATCGACCAGGGAAGTACTACCCTCTCATAGAAGATCGTTGTAAGAGTAATAGTATCCAATTATCCATATTATTGCGTTTCGTTTGGTAAGTGCGAGAGCCGAAGGCCCAACTGATCCAGAGATGACAATCCTCGCAGCATGTGTGGGACCAGCTGAGTATCCGTGGAGTCATTGTGTGGGTGGTGTGGGTCAACCCGCCGGCCAGTAAGACCCGTATGCCGCTGGACGCCCGCGGCATTGTACAGGGGCCCAATTAGACCTAACCGTAGTATTACGGTAGTAGATCTAAGCTGGTTTCAGCATAAATGGGCCGGATCGTCCGGGGAAGTACTACCCTCTCATAAAAGGTCGACGTAAGAGCAGCAGTATTCGTACTACTGCGTTTCGTTCGGTGAGTGAGAGTGCCAGGAGCCCAATTTCCCCCTTTCCTTTTTCCTCACTTCCCTCACTCCCCTAACCCCATTCCCAGCCACCATAGTGGAGGCCACCATAACAGCAGTTTAAAACGATGGCTTTTTGTATGGTGGCCACCACTTCTGGATTCCACTGACTGCTTACCATCAGCCGGGATGGAGTCACTTTGGCAGGCTAATATATTTTAAAAAACCTTATAGCGTTTTTATTCCTCGGATTCCTCTCATTCCAAACCATTTCCCGTTTAGTTTTAAACGAGTTCAGTTTCCAGTGAGCCTATGTTTCGCGATGACAATTAATAAAGCCTAAGGTCAGACACTAAATGTTGTGACTGTGGATCTAAATATTAGCTGTTTTTTGCATGGTCAGCTTTATGTGGATTTGTCACGTGTAAGTAATCCTAGCAACCTGTATGGCTTTGATCCCCGATGGCTATTACGTCTAAAATCGTATACAGAGAAGCATTTACTATAAAAATTTTTCTTATTCACCTAAACGAAGATGTTTATAATTCAAAACAAACCAAAAGATATATCCAAATAATGCTGTCCAAAATCACTATTCCACGCGGACGAAGTCGCGGGCACAGCTAGTAATTTAATATATTTTTGTAATAATACCAGCCTGTTTACTGTCTCACTGCAGGGCAAAAGCCTCTTCTCATATGAGGAAACCTGGACTTGAAAGTCTGAAATTGCCAAACCGCAACAATTTCAGACTTTCAAGTCCAGGTTTCCTCACGATGTTTTTCTTCACCGTCAGTCAGAAATGTCCAAGATAAAATTAGAAAGTACATATGATTTGAAAACTCACATTGGTACTTGCCCGGATTCGAACCCACTACCTTGTGTTTACAAAGCGGGTGCCTGAATCCACTGAGTCATTTCGACTTAATTTTTTTTATTTTTGTACATAATAAAAACTACGAATGGTGATATGTATCTTGATTAGGTGTCTTATACAAAAAAAATGTAGTGATATGTTTACATTTGTAGCCACAGTATCTCATCGTATGGTGTAGTTTCGTATAATCAGTTTATGAAAAGTTAATGCAACTTTGAAAAAAGAAGTTTCATTTTTTTGTTTTTTTTTTCCTAAATAGCTAGTTATCGACTTTGCCATACACCGGTACCGGCTGTTCGGTGAATTTTGAGACACGCTGTACACATATAACATCATAATTTTAAAAGTAGTTGGTACCTACTTACTGCCTCGTTTAATGTAAAACATTGAAAATTTTAAAATGTTAATGCAACTTTGAAAAAAAAAGTTTAATCTTTTTGTTATTTTTTTCCTAAATAGCTAGTTATCGACTCGACCATACACCGGTACCGGCTTATCGTTGAATTTTGAGACACGCTGCACACATATAACATCATATTTTTAAAAGTAGTTGGTACTTACTGCCTGGTTTAATGTAAAACATTGACAATTTTAAATTGTTCTTTTTTAAAGTTGGAAGATCATGTTGGTCATTCGCTGTCGCACGAGATGGTTTAATGTAAAACATTGACAATTTTAAATTGTTCTTTTTTAAAATAAAATTAGAAGATCATGTTGATCATTCGCTGTCGCACGAAATGAAATGAAATGAAATATATGTTTATTCATTTAAGTTAATTAAATTAACACTTATGAACGTCAAAGTTTACAAAATGTCAGCAAATTAACCTACAGCCAGTTCGCTGATGAAGTAGAGCCATGAGAAGAACTGGCAAGAAACTCAGGCCACTCTTTTTAATCGCCAGGTTATTACAATTTTTGTAAGTTACAGTTTCAAGTAGCATGCAAAGTGACGCAGGCAATACACTTAACTCTATAGATACTTAATTACTTACAGCTATCTATGTTGTAAAGAAAAATTAAAAAGTAAAATGTGTGCTTTACAGGCTGCCTCAATTTGCATATTGCTACAAAAGGTAAAGGCAATATGTGAACTGTGATAAATGTTTCTATGTAGATATTATATAAACTGTTAATTTTTGGTATAAGTATAAAGTAAGATGAACTTAATTTACCACAGGAGTTCACAATGTACCTCTATTTCACAAATCACAATGTAAAAAAAAATTAACAATACTGAGTATATAATTTTAACAAAATAATACAAAATGTGTACTTAACTGTTCAAATATGGCTCGGGCATCATGTCATTTAAAATTAATACAAAAAAAAAAATCATTTTATAAATTATGTCAAAATGTATCAATAAATTAATGTCAAAAAATTATTTGATAAAGCATGTCATTCATAATAATCATAAAAAATGTCATTCATACAATAATTAACAAAAATATGTCCTTAAAAGTATAATGTCATTAAAATCAAGAGTAAAATGAATTTACTCCTTCGTCAAGCGAGCATCCCATGACTTTTATCGTTCAGATACTCACTAACAGTGTAGTAACCCTTAAGTATTAAATGTTTTTTGACAATTTGTTTAAATTTGTCTAAGGGTTTATCCATTATGTCGATAGGTAATTTATTAAATAAACGTACACCAAGTCCCGTAAACGAATTATGGACTTTATGTAAGCGATAGTGTGAGCCAACCAGTTTATGCTTACCCCTGGTGTTAATCTCATGCACATCGCAATTCCTAGTATATAGACTAATGTTACTCTTAACATAAACAACATTAGCATATATATATTGAGATGCAACTGTCAATATACCTATCTCTTTGAATCGCTCTCTCAGGGAGTCTCGTGAACCTAGGTTGTAGATAGAACGTATAGCTCGTTTTTGAATAATAAAAATGGTTTCAATGTCAGCAGCCCTACCCCACAACAATATGCCGTAAGACATAACGCTGTGAAAATAACTAAAGTAGACTAGTCTGGCGGTTTCCACATCAGTAAGTTGCCTAACTTTCCTGATAGCAAAAGCCGCTGAGCTGAGTTTACCTGCGAGACACGAAATATGGGCTTCCCACTGAAGTTTGCAATCTAAAGTTAAGCCCAAGAAAACTGTGGACTCTACGATTGAAACTGACTCATTATTTAAAACCAGGTTTATACCTGCACTTTTGACATTTGGCATAGAAAATTTTATACATTTTGTCTTCTTGGAATTAAGTAGAAGATTGTTTACCGTGAACCAGTTCAGGACTTGCGCGAGCGAACCATTTACAACGTCGAAATTAGGGTCTTTACGGTTAAACACGAGATTAGAAAATCAATAGTTATTAAGTATCATAATATCATTGTATTATCTATTACAGGATAGAGCACCCTGTTATGAGGCCTAATTTAAAACCTATACATTTTAAACATATAAATAGGAATACAAAAAATTAACAAGCCGTTGCCGTTGCTACGCAAGATATAAGACGGAAAAGAAAAGAATTTGTAAAGGCAACTTACCTATTAGGTATATAATTAACCGTGTAATTAAATAAAAGGCATACATGAATATGAACTATTTATGTCGGACGTCGATAGAGTAATAGTAATAACCCAAGCCTTCCAAATGTTCTAATACGAATATTGTTAGACATTAACTACTGTAATTTAACATTGCTTGTAAGCTCATTGTTGACAGAGCCGGAATACATTCGCAAGAAATAATAACCATTTAAATGCTTTTACCTACCTACTGGTAGTGCACGTAAAATATCAAAGTTTATTACTTACACCCAGTTTCTGAAAGGCAGATCAACGAAAAATTAACTAATCACCTGTTAAAACTCATGTGAAGTACCTAAAAGGATGCTAAAAGCACGGATAATTAGTTTAATTTGATCTAATTAGTTACTAACTAGATCAAATTAAACTAATATCCTATTCATGCTTTTAGCAACGCAATTGGTACTTCACATGAGATTTAACAGGTGATTAGTTAATTTTTCGTTGATCAGCCTTCCCGAAACTGGGGATTAGTCTAGTCAAGGAATGGCTTATATGCTGGTCTAGAGTGCTCTGGGAGTGAACATATTAAAAGTCTCCTGGTCTGGGAGGTGAGCCGGCGAAGGAGCGAGGGCTTTAAAGTTACCTACCACTTTTGGGTTTTTCGCTAATATCTCCAAAACAGTGCATCGTAGAGAAAAGTATTCGCCTATCGAATGAAAGCTTAAGATAAAATTCTCTACAACTTTCTTCTACGCAAGTTTTCCAATTATCGCAATAGTTTTCGAACTACACGCTCTAGAAAAATAAAAATGAACAAAAACATTGCCTGCCCGTCAAAACATGCCTACAGAAGTACAGACTATATAAGATCCATCTTTTGTTTTCATGGAAGATGGTTGTCATTTAATTTCATCCACATTTTTCTATTTGATTAACCGACTTCAAAAAAGGAGGAGGTTTCTCAATTCGACCGTATATATTTTTTTTTATGTGTGTTCGCGGATAACTTCGCCGTTTATGAACCGATTTTGATTTTTTTTTTTTTGTTGGAAACGAGATCTCAAGGATGGTACCATGATAAGGAAACCAGGATCTGATGACGGCATCCCAGAGAAATCGAGAGGAACTTTCAAAAATCGTACTGATGACTAGTGCATTTGTTATATTTTTCATTAAGCATTTTAAGGCACTACTATTTAGTGAAGGTTTGGAGTCGATCTGATGATGGAGCACAAGGAAAGTCGAGGGAACTCCTCAACGATTTACAGCAATTACTTGGTGTTTGGACTTAATTCTCTTCTTCTCCTTTTTTTTTGGCAACAGAGCCGACGATTGTGTCAGCTATTTCTGTCAGCATCAAGTTTAGAATAATATTCTTGTTGATGATATTAATGGTATATTAAATGATAAAAAATAGAAAAAATGTGGATAAAATTAAATCACAACCATCTTCCGTGAAAACAAAAGATGGATCTTGGACTTCATTTCTAATGATGAGAACTTTGCTCCCTTATGGGTTAGTGCACAGAACACTATAAGGAGGTTAGAAGTACAGAAGTGCTATGGAACAACATTTGTACCGAAACCACTTGCCAGTTGTACACACTTAGATGATACGTCGTATTTACAATACATACATGACATAACGGTAATTGGTCAGGTTTGGATGACACCTAACGGACATTGGTCAAGTTTGCTCGATATTTCTAACATTTAAAAAATCTACCGTCATATTTATTCTTGGGGTTGTTTAAACACGCGCAATCTTTGACATCTTAGTAATTATTGCCAGTTAATACTCATTGTGCAAACATCATCGGTTCGTGAACTGCTAAGATCAGTAAAATATGAGACATTGTTTATGAAACTTTAATATAATAACTTAAAGTTGTGTGCAAAATACATAATTTTAGTTTTTTTGTAAATACATACCTACTTGTTATACATAAAAACACCCAGATCAATACAAATCGTCATATTCTTGCACATAAATATTTACACCTAGACGAAATCGAGACCACGCCTCTGTGGGGTCGGAACCTGTGTTACGCTCGGTATGACTTAAATGTGGCAAATACTAATGGATACTTGAAAAATAATGGAATATATCACTACATAGTATAAAACAAAATCGCTTCCCTCTGTCTGTCTGTCTATCCCTATGTATGCTTCGATCTTTAAAACAACGCAACGGATTTTTATGCGGGTTTTTTTTAAATAGATAGAGTGATTCAAAAGGACGGTTTATATGTATATACAATGAATAATAATTAATATAAGTAGTAGAGAATCACTGATAATTTTAAAGGTTTTAATGTGATGTGGTAAATAACCAAATTTTTTTGAGTTTTCATTGCAAACGCTGGCTGAACCCTACAAGATAGATCAAAATAATGTACTACAGTATTGTAAACCTTAAAAAGTTCTACATAAAATCCGCGATGGTATATATATATATATAATATAATATTAATATTATAATAATATTCTACCACATTCACACAGCGCCATCTAGCCCCAAATTAAGCAATTATATTTGCTTGTGTTATGGGTACTAAACAACTGATATACTACTTATATACATTTTCTTTTGTAAATACATACATATTATAGATAAATTACACCCAGACACAGAACAAACAATCATGCTCATCACACAAAGGTTTGTCCTGGGTGGGAATCGAACCCACGACCTCCGGCTTAGCAGTCAGGGTCACTAATCACTAGACCAACAGGCCAGTCTAAACTATATATACATATATATTCCATTTCTTAGGAATAACCCACAATAACCATTTTTATCTTTTACTTTTTACGAGAAATAATGGCTTATTTACGAAACGATTTTAAGCAATACAGCATTAAGCCTTATTTAATTAAGTATTATTTAAATCTTATTTAATTAACTTTGACTGCAACGTTGGTCTAGTGGTTAGTGTAACTGACTGCGACGCGCGGTGTCGTGGGTTCGATTCCCACGGAAGGCAAATATTTGTGTGATGAACATTTGTATTTGTCTTCAGTCTGGGTGTTTCCTATGTATTCTAAGTATGTATTTACAAAAAAAAGTATTTATACGTATTATATTTCAGTTATCTAGTACCCATAACACAAGCTCTGCTTAGCTTGGGACTAGTTGACGGTGTGTGATAGTGTCCACATAATATTATAATTATTATTTAATTAAGTACCTTAAATACACTGTGCGTATAATGCAGATCAAAATGGCTCTTTACAGCATGTAATTAAAATGAATATTTTCGAAGATATAACAGATTTAAAATGCAAGAACACAGGGTTTCCGGCGGTACCGGCATTCTGTAGTAAATATACTACCTACATAATGTCTAATACAACGTTCACAGTTTTTCTTCGCACGGACGCAATGCTGATTTTAAGTAAATATAGTATCAGCATTGCACCCGTGCGAAGCCGAGGCGGGTCGCTGGTACAGATATAAATTGCACAATTATGTACTTACCTAAATATGATATAACTGGTAATCTATTTTTGTAGCTAGTAGCTAGATATCATGCCAATATCACGCATGACCAACTTTACATGAGATAAGAATATGATATATTGAATAAAAGTAGCCTAAATAATGCTATATAAATAATATGTCATAATTATTAGCATCAAACAAACAATGATGTTTGCACACTTTTTGCACACAAAAATTATGGTTTCGTACTACCAAGATCAGCAAAATATTATATTACTGGCAATAATTTCAATGTTAAAGATGGCATGACTGAGTTGACAAATTGTCGTTAAAATTAAACCTGCCTGCTTATCTCTGTGAACGCAATAAATTACCTACGCAGTCACTCATATAAAATGAGGTTCTATTTACGGCATTGTCAGTAATGTATGATGTTACAATATGTTGCGATTGTATCGTTTTCGTTTGTAAATTACATAATACTATTAAATATTTCTAAATATTTCTAGTATTTAAAGGTTTTCGGACTTATCGGTGAAAAGAAATCCCTTCTCGGCTCATACTACACCCCTTCCTTTGCTACAAGGTTAGGACAGCGCAAGACAGCATAATATGTTTTTTTTTCGGAACTTTGCACGAAAGCACATTAAAAGAGCGACTATTTGACGTTAAACTGAGTTTCTATCAACATAAGAGCATTTGCTCTTAGCAGTAGCGCGCGTGCACCGCCCACAAGGCACTTCTACCTACTTCACTGCTCTGAGGGTTAGTGCCATTACAAGTGACCATAGAGCATAGACAGTCGAGGGAATCCCTCAACAGCGGTCATGTCGGGCTTACTTCTTGTTCTTAGTGTTCAATATGCCAAAATGTTTAGTGTGTACAAAAATAATACCTAAGTAAGATTTAGGTCTACCCATCACTAAATATTGTAAAATAAAATATTTTTTTAACAAAAAGAAAACCGACTTCAAACAAGAAGGAAACTAAAAAGTAAAAAATAAATCTACATAGCACAGAGTAATTCGTATTTTGATTTTGTTAATAAGAAATAATTAAATAAATATTTTATAATTTTGAAGTTGGTGCCAAGTAGTATCAGCAATCATCGACACTATGTCGATAATAACTAATAACGCTAAGGATCGATAGGACTATCAAAGTCAAAGTCTAAGTCAAAATCATTTATTCACATAGGTTAATTAAATTAACACATATGAACGTTAAAATTACAAAATGTCAGGCAATAACCTACAGCCAGTTCGCTGAAGAGGTAGAGCCATGAGAAGAACTGGCAAGAAACTCAGGCCACTCTTTTTGCTAGGTTATTAAAAATTTTGTAAGTTACAATTTCAAGTAGCATGCAAAGTGACACAGGCAATACACTTAACTCTATAGTTAATTAATAACCGCTTTCTATGTTGTAAAGCAAAAAATAAAAGTAAAATATCGATAGTATGACTGAATTTCTAGGCCACACGCTAGAATCACGATAATATCCATAGACTTTCGCTATCGTACAACACTAGTCTTGTCACTTGAATTGAACTTGTCGCTGGTTGTCAAAAAACGTGAATTAAACATAACCTCCAAAAATATTATTTGTTTTGTTATTTTCTGTAATAATTCGTGCAAATGAAAGCGTAATAAAATGAGAGACATATTTTTATCAAACTGTGAAAAATCTTTTCTAAACAAAATAGTATCAGAGGGATATGTAAGGAGAAAATTCAACTATGTACTTAAATGTTTTTTTAAGATACCTAATTACTTATCTAATTCATCCTTTGATTTTAGCGATTAGATGGCAGAAATTATAATGAGAGTAGACAATTAAGTATATCATTTGGGTCTGAATATGGCAGTTGTATCGTGTCACTAGGAGAAACTAAGTAAGCAACTTTATATCTTTTGTATTGTTAGTTGTTACCAAAAGTTACTTTATTCTTTGATTGCTACGGAAATCAGCAATTACATTAGATGTCATTGAATTTATTGACATGCATCTTTTTAAAAAGTTGACTATACACTCGGAGCTATCAAATGATTGTTTAGGGTTAAGGTAAGGGTGTTAAGGTAACCCTGCTAGATCTGACTTAGAAATGAAGGTAAGCAGATCACATGTTAGATGCAGCTGATTGTCACTAACTGCTGTACATATTATCATCAGAAAGAGATAACAGCAATACAAATATTTTAATTATTAAGACTGATTCAAGTTTTAGGATCGTGTGTGTTTTGACCAGTTTTGACACACAAATAATATTTTGTTTTCTTTTTTTTATTCTGAGGCAGTGAATTTATTGCTAATAATAATACTCTACAAGTAATAATCACTGCATTTCTTTTTAGATATCAAATAATTAAAACTGTTTCACAGACTAAATTTTGTTATATTTATGATACTAATATATTTCTTATACTGATATTTTCAGGGTAATAGCTCAAGTATCCTGTGAAGTGACACAGCCCAAACAGATAAGACCTAATGAAGGTATTCTATACATAAATGCAGAGATCAGTCCTATGGCAGGCCCTCAGTTCGAGGCCAACAGACAAACTGATCTCAATGTGTACTTAAACAGATTACTAGAGAAATGTTATAAAGACTCAAAGTGCATTGACCTTGAATCACTATGCATTGTTGTTGAAGAAAAGGTAATTTAAAATATATTTTTATACAACTGTCTACAATTTTACTTTTAAGTGCCAATTTGTAAGTGGCTCACAGGCCATAGAATTGGCAATACAAAGTTGACTATGATGCAGTGACTACGTAAATTAAGTATAGATATTTGCAAGCCAAGGCATAATCAGCACTTTCATTCTCATTCTCTACCTAATTATTGTTAAGGCAAAAGTACTTTGCTGGTTGAATTGCTACAGTTGAGAATTAAAATCTATATTGAGATGAATGCTGTTGCCTGTTATGGCAGTAACTACCTGCACCTACATAGTATGGCCTTCTTGATATATGTACAAACAATATCAAGGTACCCATACTATTTAATTAGTGAGGATATACAAGGTTGAAATTAATATAATAATATAATATAATAATATGTGGACACTATCACACACTGTCGTCTAGTCCCAAGCTAAGCAGAGCTTGTGTTATGGGTACTAGATAACTGAAATATAATACATATACATACTTTTTTTTTGTAAATACATACTTATAATACATAGGAAACACCCAGACTAAAGACAAATACAAATGTTCATCACACAAATATTTGCCTTCCGCGGGAATCGAACCCACGACACCCGGCGTCGCAGTCAGTTACACTAACCACTAGACCAACGGTGCAGTCAGAAATTGGACTATAACTATACTTTTCATCAATTTCAGGTCTGGTCACTCAGAGTGGACATCAAAGTCTTAAATCATGATGGTAACCTGATTGAATGTGCCAGTATTGCAACCCTCACATCCCTGGCCCACTTCAAGAGACCAGATGTAACACGTAGCGGCGACAGTGTTATAATACACACTATAGCAGAGAAAGATCCAATACCAACTGTACTGTTCCATTATCCTGTGTGTGTAACTTTTGCTATATTTGATGGCGAGTGAGTATTAATTATATTCTTTACACTAAATACAATAACAGATAGTGAACTCTTGGTATCAACCTGTAAATGTATACTTACTTACTTGTTTTTTATTGTATCTCTTATTGGACAGCAAGTAGGTTAAGAAAAGTAAATATTCATCAACAAAGTGCAGTTTGATGCCACAATGTCCTACAATGGCGACTGGCCTGTTGGTCTAGTGGTTAGTGACCCTGACTGCTAAGCCGGAGGTCGTGGGTTCGATTCCCACCTAGGACAAACCTTTGTGTGATGAGCATGATTGTTTGTTCTGTGTCTGGGTGTAATTTATCTATAATATGTATGTATTTATTTACAAAAAAAAATTTATATAAGTAGTATATCAGTTGTTTAGTACCCATAACACAAGCAAATATAATTGATTAATTTGGGGTTAAATGGCGCTGTGTGCATGTGGTAGAATATTATATTATATTATATTATAATGTCCTACAATACCTGCGCTGCGCATGTGCACTGATTTATAAATAAGCATAGGGCGCTGACCAAGCCATTGCGCAATGTGTTACTTGTAATATCAACAATTTCCTGTTGTGTCAAAAAAATATACCTATGAATGTCACACGAACTACAATCTAACCACATTGATAAGTAGACCAATCAGTGGTTACCCCATAGTCCACTCACCCAACCTTGTGTAGATATTATTATCTACTTACCACATTCTATGAAATAGATATATGTAGATACAGTAACAAAGAATAACGCATTTTGCAAAGTAATAAGCACAAGTCATAATATCTCATGTTTGTTTCATCAGCTACAGATATCAAATAGGCTTTATTGCCATTAATGGGACTCTAATGCTCGCACTGGCTACATTTTCATTACTGAAAAAATTAACTTATTGATGATGATTGGTTAATTTTTCGTTGATCAGCCTTTCAGAAACTGAGGTTAAGACTAGCATTTGTCTAGCTATTTTACATAAATGTTTGTTCAGTGTAGGCATTCAATGAACGTATGCTCTGCTTTCGCGAAATCGTCGCTGCCTCAACTGTAGACCATCTAAGTGATACTTGAGACAAGGCCTTTTGAACTGAAGGCCATTTTATGAAATTGCAAAAATGAACACTGACTAGACATCTTTTAACAACTATTTTAAATTCTTTCAGCATCCTCCTATCAGATCCTAGCTTTCTAGAAGAATCAGTATGTACAAGTAGTACAGAAGAAGGTATGAACACAGGTGGAGGTTTATTAGTAGTTGGATTAAATCAGTATAAAGAACTATGTCTGCTGGATCATAGCGGAGCCGCCATAAACACGCCGAATATCGTTCAGAAAGCTATAACGTGTGCTGCTGACAAATGTAAAGATATAGTTGATATGGTTAAAAATGCTATCATAAGTGATGACACTTTTAGGTAAGACTGTGGTTGACTTACTATTGTATAGAAGTTGGTAAAAGTAATAATAAAACCTGTTACTGTCCTACTTCAGTGCAATTGCCTCTTATACAGAGAAAGAAAGCAAGAGCCTTGCCATGCTTCGAAAAGTCTGAAATAGCCAATCCAGGTGGTGAAAATCATATCCTATTTGTAGGAATGTTTCCCTACACTTAGTGATATGTGCAACTTGCTAGTACACTATTAATACTTTAAATGCAAAAGTTTGTGTATGTTACCACCCAGGCCTAAACAGCTAAACCGATTTTGATGAAAATTAGTATGTAGATAGATTTGGTGCTGGAGATGGACATGGGCTACTTTTATCCCGAAAATCGGTCTGGTTCCCGTGGGAGACAGAACACATTTTAGGCGCGGGCGAAGTCGTTGGGACGCAGCTAGTAACAAATAATCCTTTCAATTACTAAAATTTATAAAAAAAAAGAAAATGCATCACTCCTGTGCATTCTTCTGTCTTTAGTCTTGACTATTAGTGTAATCTTGTTAGCAACATATAAGCTTCTTATTTCGTTTGCATAAAATTAAATATAAAAACATAAAATGTTGTTTGTTTGTTCATAAAGTTTGGATTTTATTTTTTTAATTTACAGACAAAGAAGAATAAAAATCAACTTTAGTGATATGATAACTGAAGATCATTTGCTGACATTGAGCAAAAAGGACTTGAACATCAAGCTTAAAAGTTACAATGTGGATGACAACAGAGAAGCAATGGATACTGAATCTGAACTATCAGATACAGAGCCCAGTAAATATGATGGTAAGTAAATAATAGAAAAATAGATGTATTGTTCTCATTTATCAATTTTATTCATTGTTGTTGTTTATTTCTAATAATTTATTTATTTTCTTGTTAACAGTTGTGGCTTCTGCACCTCAAACTGCAGAAATTCAAAACAAAAAGGGTGCCTCAAAGTGGATTGAAATTTCATCAGATTCAGAAGAAGAATAACACACATTTGTTTGTTAAATAAAATGTAATAAATTTACATTTTACAATTTCATTTTTCTTATTATATAATCTCTCTTAACAGTATTATATTAGCAATTGCATTTCCCATCATCATCATCATCAATCATAACATTACCATGAAAGAATTTTAATATAATACAGAAACATGTCTAACTACACTAAAAGGAAATAAATAGAGTACTTCATCAGGAAACAAGTGGGTACAAGTGATATGGAATAATGAAAGAATATATTTATGAACATTTACACATTAAACATACTACATTTTACAAAACCATAAGGAAATTTTGCAAGCTTTCAATTTGGCATGAAGTAATATACTTCAGTCATTTACAAATGATTCTCAATCTATATTTCTAAAAGTTTTAGAATGCAGATTGAAAATTTTTGAAGACAATATTAAGAAAAGTAACTATTAAATACACTTAACACTATTTTACAAATAACACTTCATCTATAAATAAGCCACACTATATTCTACACAGAGTCAGAATTCATTCCATTTTTCTGGTCTAACTTATTGCCATTTGTTTTCACCATATATATAAAATAAGTCATTATTTCTTTCTCATTTACGGGTAATGACTTGAAATGTTTTTGTATAGCCTGTAAACAATTTACAATATATTAATTGAAATCAGATACGCAAAAGTTGTAAATGCAACTATAGAAATAGATAGTTCATAATTTAGAAGATACCTACATCTGCTAATTGAGCTTTATTCAATCCTGGCTTTGTTTGCACCTTATAATGTCTTTTATATCGCCTCAATGTGTTCACTTGTAACTGAAACCAGTCCACTTCAGGTGAGTCCATTTCTGCCTCATTACTGTCATCCTCAGAATCCTTAGGCCGCCTTTGTTTCGTCCTTGCGCACTGTATCATCGTTTTATGATGATCACAAATGTAAGTATGCCTGGCCTGAAAATAACATTAATTCAGTTAGCTATATTACCATTGTTAGTACCTACTTCATAACAGCACATAGAATAAAAATAACATACTTGAGGGTCAATGTTAAGTTTCAGCCTCCTTTGAGCAACGGTCTTTTGTATACGCTTGCTATACGAGGCGTTGCCTGCGGGTCGCCTGCAGCTCTCGCCGTCATCCATAAGGCAACATATTTGATCAGAATTACCTCTAGAATCTTCTTCTCCTGTACTAAACCCGTTGTTCATTTGATACTCCCGTTGAATCATATATGAGGAATAAAATAAACTAGTCTATTACACCTCGCACCAGCCGATGGAAAACAGTTCGACGTATTCACAGAGATACACAAATTGAGGTTATGATTTATAACAACACAGAACTGTATTGTCAAACAAATCAATTAAAAACATCACAGCAAAAACTATGCCGCTAATATAGTGAAAACTAGTGTCTATCCGAATGGTAATACTTTATTCACTGCACTTAAACATTAAAATTTTGTCCATTGCTATTCCGCAACACTGTTAGGTCGTATCGATACGCAAGTATACGAGTATTTTTTTAAAAACCACATAAAACAAAACTTTAATTAACATGGACTAATATTGTCTTTTTGGTTATACAATAAGCAAATAAAGCCGCTGAATAAAAATGACTTGTCTCCGCACCGACTGATGGCATCGCCATTACAAATTTTCATACTAATTTACTTGTCCGTCATTTCATTCACTCACTCACTCACTTGATACTAGTTACTAGATGCCCTTAAAAATACGGCACTATTCAAATGGAGAATAGCACATACTTTGGCGTACAACATTGAAGCCGCAAAATGAAAACAGTTCGTTTGGTGAATGTGTGCATGAATACAATATCACAATGTATCTATGTATTGTAGTATAAACAAAAAATAAAGCTATGACTGGCTCGGTTATTGGCTAAAAAACGGCGGGTTATTTAATTTCAGCCAATCAGAACGATTTGACACTGACATCGTCAGTTCATGTATTTATTACGATGAGCGCAAAGTTTCCTACGTAATAAGCACTGAAATCGTGTGTTCCTTTTTAATAAACATACTGGGTGAGTTTTGTTACTATCCTCTAATAATAATTTATCTTTATAATAAATGGCTCAGTCCAGATACTTAAATTGTTTCTGCAGACTGATTGGTCGTAGTGATATGCCTTGAGGTGATAATAATAGGTTTACATTCTAATTTTGTAAGCAAATGGCTGCCGAGTGCTGTAGTACGGGGACAGATCCTAATAACAACACTATTATCTAATATAATTTATATATATTGTGATAACTTTAATTAACAAAATGGTAGAATAGTCGTTGCTCCATAATCATCAGTATTGTTCAATGATCATCAGATTCCTTCAAGAATAAAATGACAATAGTATCTAGTCAAAGTGCTAAACAAATGTTTAAGTACATATTATTCACAATAACAAAATATGCCTGTGTGAATGTATTTGTTTTTGTACCTTTTTGTTGTTTATGTTATGATATCTATCATTCATTATTATTAAAATTAATAATTTTTTAAGTTTTTCAAGCCAATTATGATCAAATATTTATAATTTTGTAAGTATGTTTTAATTTTTGTATTTCGTTTGTAACAACTGCGGCACGTAGCCGGGGTGACATCTGTTATTTTATGCACACATACAAATAAGAGAAGAAATTGTAACAATTTAAGTAGGTATCCAAAAAATACCGTTTGCATATAAAATGTGATAGAAGTAAGTACTTACCTAGATAAAATGGATTGAACCGGTAAACTAGAATGTCTTCTATTTTTCGTGCACATTATATAAAAAATGGAATCAAGTGGGTCTTAACTTACTTACTTATTAAATGTAAAAAAGAAAACAAGTTTTTATAATATAGGTTTTATATCATGTACCTTTTTTTGCTATTATTTCTATTAATCTAATCAAGTAAATGTAACTGATATTTTTGCCTAAATCATAATAATAACACAACAAGTAGGTATTTTATAACTTGTGGTAGGTAAAGGTTCTAGAATTCAAAAATATTTTAATTTATCTGTTAGTGCTATGCTAAGTTAGCTAAGACCCCTGTCAATACCTGAAAATACCAAATACCCCCTCGGTCCTCTTCCTTTTTCTTATTCTTTCCTCATTCCCTTCTCCTTGGTTAGCAATAACTTGGTTGTTTTCTAAGCATTATTTCTGCAATGCTTGAGAAACACAGCCATTTCAATAAGTTACGGTCACTACTTACCATCAAGTAGACCGGATGCTTGTTTGCCACCAAAGTTGTATAAAAAATACCTGCTTGAAATAAAGTCTACGTTTATAATATAATACCTATACAAACTTAAGGTAATTAATCATTATGACGTCGAAATCGTGATTGTTAGCTAGTGTAATCAATTTGGACTGCTAGCGTAGTTATTTTATTAATTTAACTAGCTTCCCGCAGCGCGGTTTCACTCTCGTCTTTGGTTACTGCTCTGCTCCCATCGCAAGTAGCGTGATGTCACATAGCATATAACCTTCCTCAACAACTTGGCTATCATTTTTAAAACGAATTATTTCAAATCCGACTGGTAATTCCAGAGATTAGCGCGTTCAAACAAAAAAAAACTCACTGTTTTATATATAGTATAGATAAATACCTACTTTTTATTTCTTTCTTTAAATCATAAATTGCAATTTTAAAATATTAAATAACGCAAATTCTTTATTTTAAATCAATTACTTCACGTTTATGTTCTTTACCTGGTTCATTTACCAGTTTTAATTCTCGTTATGAATTGAGACCCCATGGAGTTAAATTATTAACCGGTTTTGAACATTCGTTGTATTTCGACGGTTAAAGCTAAGTACTTACACTACACATATTTATGTACCTACGTGTATTTAACCTGATTGTATATTGTATGTATATTGACTTTCCTTCGTCTTTTATTTAGGCTCTTGTAAACTTAAAATCAAATCAAAGGAATTGTTTTATGCTGCGATATTCTAATATGTATAGGAGCCTTATTATTAAAACATGATCTGGGTAACGTGCTGTATCTCGTGGGGTTTTTGCTGTCTTAACTACCATTTGAACCTACCTATGTAACTCAATTTATTTAAAAGTAACAAAGTATGACGCTGAGAAATCCCAAATTGATATTTACTACATATAATTATAATAAGATAAATTTAACATATTGTGTGTGTATGAATAATTAAATTAAGTAAACTTCGTGCATAAAAACTGACTAGTTTTTCATTGCTGAAACATTCGAAAGATCTTTAAGTAAGTGATGGTATAACCGTAATAATTAGTCAAGTAATAATGTTAATGTAGATTTTAAAATATCTAGTTCGATTTTAAAATACCTAAAAAAATACCTAGGTAAGATAAGGTTACCTTACCTACCTATTGTTATTAAATGCTATCTATGTCTGTTTTGTAGCTTAATTTAAGTAATTCACCTGAAAGCTTAAATATTTATGCTTGTTGGATATGTAAATGCAAAATTCAAGTGAAATTATAAACAAAAGAATTTTAACATGAGCATGGATAGCCGAGTCTGCGCTAATCGTCTTATTGACCGGTTGCTGGACGGGGCTGTTGCCAGTTCGTGCACACTCGTCTCTTTTCGTATATGTTTGAACGTTTCTAAAATGGCCGCTGCGCGTTGAGGGCGCTTGTGTGCACTTGTTTGGCGTCTGACTCTGCGACGTTGCCAACTTTATTGACTTAAGTACAAACGAAGACAAAACGTACGCGAGTGGAGTGAAACTTACAGCCGGTAGCTTTTTCACTAATCAACACGCGAGACCTAGTATGTTTTCAATTTTTACGGCTTAAATTTGATTGCACAATAATGTGGCACACATAATTATATCGAGTCTTTGTGATAAAAAACAATTTATGTTAAAAGTGTTAGTGTCTTAGTAAAAATTGATTTAATTGGATAGTTAAGCTTACTGTTTGAGTATTCTAAGTATTAAAAGGACATGGTTTCAAAAGGTATAGAAACGCTAAGAACATATTAAAGTGAATAAAGATCCATAAAATAACTGGTTAACCACAAGTGACGATTGTAAGATGGGGGATCGAGGCGCGACGGGAGACGCTTGGGGTGCGCGCGACGATGCCTCGTGGTGGCCGGGTGGCGCAGGTGAACTACAGCATCAACAACAATTACATGAAGAAATTGCTAGGAGCACTGCTGCTTCAACACATCAATTGTATACATACAAAATGACCGGTGGATTTTCTAACAATGGTAGTGAAACTTCGACGCCAAGTTATGATTATCGTATAATTACGAATTCCAACACAAGAGAAGAATCTCCCCAACAACCCTGGTGGTATGCATCAGGATCGGTTGAATCACAGCAGACATCTTCTCCTACGGTATGAAATCATGTAATACCTTTACAAACAAAAGCATGAATAAATAGGTACATACCAAGATTTTTTTGCTCTTTACTAAATACAGATGTGCAATAACTATTCGTCTTGCCAACTTAATCAAATAAGTATCTGATAAAACTGCGTTAGGAGTAAGAGGAGTCTTTAATTCTATGTTAGACTCATTATTATCACAATGGCATTATTAACTCCAAAGGGACATGTGTGATAGTAAACTTGTGTACTTACATAATGAAATACGAATAAAACCATGTGATTTCGAAATATCCACTAAATTAAAAATGCTTCAAGGATTATTCTATAATGGTATAAAATGTAGATGAAATTATTAAAATCGAGTAAACATTAAAATTTTGTCTTACTTATAGTCGTATTTAATAATAAATATTTGTGTAAGTATAGTTCGGTTAACCGTACAGCATTGATTTTTAGAAGATCTCCTTTCACTCTTTGTTTGACAAGGTTCACAAACAAAAAGGTTATACCTAGGGCTAAGTAACAAAGTTCAGTTAATACCTAGTTCTGAACGGTCATTTTATACTGAGTACATAAAATGTTAAAACAGTTAAAAATTGTAATATATTATTAATATTACTATTTTTTATTTTTAAAATATAAAATTTTGTACTTAGAGCCCACATACCAACCTTACTGACTGTACAGGTTGCACAGTAAACGTTCATTCATTTTACAAATAACATTCGTTCATAATTTTTCGGTTTCGTTCACCTTACAATGATTTTGAATAATGATTTATTTTTATTAGTTAGCACCTAATAGTAGTTGTCACTAGATACCTACATCATAAATAACTCTAAACTAAGCAACATCATTATTTACCTATACATACAATTTTTTAGACAATACAATATTAAGTAGGTAGTTATTGCATGTTTTATTATTTTTCTATTATGTACATGTACCTATCTCTTATTATTAACTACTTATGTTTCTCATCTTCATGGGTAAGTAAGCCTTTTTATTATTATATTACACAAAGTAAGTCAGGTAGGTATTGTCATCTTTACTCATCCAAGTACTACCTTGCCTGATGTCAGATAACAGCAGAGGTAGGTGATAGGTGTGTATAGTGTGTATACACCATTTTTAAATCTTTTAGGTAAGTAATTAAATTATAGAGCTTTTCACTTCACTTTGTTTTTTCTTTTATGCTGGTAAGTAGATAAATTGTGTCTATGATACTCGATACCTATTGCTCTGAAGAAAGTAAATGTTAGGGTACTTTACAAATAAATCATCCTAATCCTATTAATATTATAAATGCGAAAGTTTGTGTGTGTGTATGTGTGTGTTTGTGTTTGTTACCACTTAGCGCCTAAACGGCAGAACCGATTTCGATCAAAATTGTTATGAAGGTAGGTAGGTACATAGATTCGGTGCCGAAGACGTGTGTGTGTATTTGTTTTTGTTACCACTCAGTGCCTAAACCGCTGAACCGATTTCTATGAAAATCGGTATGTACATAGATTCGGTGCTGAAGACGGACATAGGATACTTTTTATTCCGAAAATCGGTCTGGTTCCCGAGTAACATTAACTAACCATTTTCCGCGCAGGCGAAGCCGCAGGGCGCATCAAGTAATCAATAAATTTTCGATATTATGCGAAAATACCAGGGACTTGGAAATCGGTTGACTGTAAAGTCAGTTTACGGAAGATAATTTTACGAAATAACGTAATTAAATTTTTAAACTCAAACTCCAAGCATGTATTTCATTTTGATCATAAAGTGTGACAGTTATGAAAAGTGAAAATTAGATGAAGTCAGCTAATTAATCTACAGCCAGTTCGCTGAAGAGGTAGAGCTGTGAGAAGAACTGGCAAGAAACTCACGCTCCTCTCATCTCTGCGTCCCTAGTCGCCCCGATTTACCCAATACTATTACTAACGTCCTTGAAAACTTAGGTACCTACCATTTTTGAGTAGGTAAGGTCCAAAAATTTTATCTGACGCAGTTTATGGATGCAACAAAAACAATGGTCACTAATTCTCCACCTCGAGCCATGGTGTAGTCCCGACAGAAGCATCCTAGAGTACCTACCTACTGTATTTTATGGCACAGTAGGTATTTGTAGCATAAGTAGGTCGGTACATAATATTAGGCCTATTTCTATCTAACGACGTCCACTGCTGGAAGCCTTATCCAGAGTTAGAAAATTGTCACCATTGCTTGGCATGCGTATTGTTGTCTGCAGTAGCGTGTTAACTAGTACCTACGACGCCGCAACGCAAGACACTGGCAGGTCTGGCAGTGCAGCCCGTCACCTGATGTTTGTGACCTTGCCAGTTGTCACTTGGCCTAAAGGATGACTGACTAGCACCCAGTTTCTGAAAGGCTGATCAACGCAAAAATTAACTAATAGCCTGTTAAATCTCATGTCAAGTGCCAATTGGGTTGCTAAAAGCATGATTATTTAGTTTAATTTGATCATCCTGTCAGTTGACATAAGCTGTTAAATTTGGTTCGAGAATCGTATGTTAACCTCCGTATTGGGTTTCTGAAACGCTAGTTATGTATTAATCATAGATCATACGTCGGTCAAAAGCTTTGTCAACTAATCGGTGCTCGTCGGCAAAGTAACTTGTGAAAACCATTGATTTTTTATGTAAAACTCAGTTTTTTCTTCGAATTTATCTTATGGTATGTCAAAACATATTTCTAATGCAGTATTATTTATAATATTTGATTTTCTTTATAAAAAGTGTATATTTTGCAAATCTTGATAAATGAACATTGTTCCTGTTTAGATCACAATCATGTCCGTTTTGGATATTAGCATGAGTATCAAACATTTAGCGGTGATGGTGATCAAAGGACGCGAACTTTTACGACGAAAATGATATCCAGTTTCTGAAAGGCTAATCAACGCAAAAATTAACCTATCAATCATATGTCAAGTGCCAATTGATTTGACATTCGGTTTGTTTTCATACAAATCTAATGTCAAATCAAAATAATCGTAGATTAGTTAATTTTGCACTGATTAACGTTTCAGAAACTCGAATTGATTTAACAGACATGTTAAATTAACAGTCGTGTTAGTTGAACAATGATTTGACTGGCCTTTCAGAAACTGGGTGTAGGTATTTCAATATTTGGTAGGTACTTCATCACAACTGAATGCATAATCTAGGTACCTGCATAATAGAATACGTATACGAACAGTGAATTAAATGAATCTGGGACTCTGATCGAAGCTTTTAGAATTTCATACTATGGAAAACTAGTGCCTAATCTGCAAAATAGAACATTTCACACTGTTAAATACCCTGACCCTGACCTCCAATAAACTAAAAGCTTCTAGTTGTCGTTTTAAAAGTCGGCTTGCCTCTTGCCTAGTCCTTGTTTTGAGGCTTGCCTGCTGTCACTGCCCGTGTATTTCAGCCAGTGTCGAGTGAATAATTTTTAATTTGCCCACTCAGCGTTTTATTTTTGTTTGTCAACTTAAAACTAGAATGTTAATGGATGAATTGATCAAGATCAGCTGGCAATGTTGTATTTAGTGCAATAGAATAGAATTGGCCATAATTTTAATTATGTACATATCCGAACTTTCTGCACCTCGCACGCTCTCGGGTAGGCGTGTCTACCTGAGAGCGTGCGAGGTGCAGGTTTCGCATTCGCGTTTATAATAAGTATTATCTATACATATAATAAAATTGGAGTGTCTGTTTGTAATATTGATATAACCGTTTTTTTCTACATGTTTAAGGGAATACAGTACATACACCAAAATAATATTTTTTACAATTTTTGTCTGACTGTCTGTCTGTCTGTTTGTTCCGGATAATCTCTGAAAGGCCGATTTTGACGGGACTTTTATTTTCAGGTAGCTGATGTAATAAGGAGTAACTTAAGCTACGTTTATTTTAGAAAAATTCTTTTATTTAAAAAAAATAAAATAATGTTGATCGACTGTTAGGCGGAACGAAGTTCGCTGGATCAGCTAGTATATAATATAATATTAATAGGATAACCTTCCTCAAGACTAATTGGGCTATCAAATGCATAAAGAATTATTCAAATGACGCTGGTAGTTCCGGAGATTATCACGTTCAAACAAACAAATTCTTGCGCTTTTTATATTAGTCCTAGGGATTCGTCCTGTCGCCCACTTTTGAATGTCAATGACATGTCCCTTGGCAACATTAATTGCTTTGCAGATGATAGTACAGTGCATGGGCTATATCTCGGACATCCTGCGACTAAACAGACCGAAATCGAGGGAAAACGCCTAGTACGTGTCGCTGAGCTCGACCAGGTCTTTAATCGCATTTCTAAATGAGGTTATGAGATCTTGGTCGACTTCAATGCCAAGAAAACAGGTGCGTTCGCTGCCATAAGTCTCCGTTCCTTCCCTCTCAAGAACACAGCGTTACCACTAGAGGAAAGCTTTAGTATCTTGGGTATGCATGTCGCCGAGATTCAATCCTACGAATCAACCCTAAGAATTACATAGAGTGCGTCATTAAAACCGCCTTCTGTAAACTCTGGAGTCCTGAACAGGGTGAGGTGGTACTTCACGTCCGAGCTTTTCTCTCTTCTTTATAAGACACAGGTTCGTCCCTGCTGTTTTACTGCTCTCATCTTTGGAATGGCTCGCTGGACAGTACTTACTTGATGCACTTGATAGGTTGCAGCGACGAGCAGTCCGTATCATCGGAAGCCCAGAGGTCAGTAAGACCCTTGAGCCATTGCAGCTGCGTAGAGACATCGCCTCAATGGCCGTCTTCTATCGTCTTTATCACGGAGAATGTTCTGAAGAGCTCTTTCAATAAATCTCACGCACGTGTCGTTAAAAAGGGAGACCTTTTTAACGACACGTGCGGGACTGAAGTGCTGTGTGTTCACAGTGAAATCTAAAGGGTCTTGAACCAAATGGTTCAGCACTTCTTACATTTGTCGCTTAATTAAAGCCTGGAACTCTTGACCAGAGCATGTGTTCCCATCTAATTATGATCCTGGGTCTTTTAAGTGGGGCATGAAAAAGTACTCACTAAGCCGCTATAGTGGAGGCCACCATATCAGTAGTTTGGCTTTTGGAATGGTGTTCACCACTTTTGGATTCTACTGACTGCTTACCATAAGGCAGAGTCAAGTCAATTTAATAGGCTTTATGTGTAAAAAAAAATAGTACTTATAATAAGATATACTTGATACCTTTTTTGACTGACTATAAGAAATTTAATACCTATTTTAAAAAAAAGTGGTCTACCGATATATTTTTACCTAAAATACTTTTGAATTTTCTAGTCAGTATGGTCGAAATACTATAGTCTGCCCTTTGGGCAAAAAAAAAAAAAAATTTTTAATTTTGACAGATCAAGAAAACAAAATATTGATTGATTTCAGATTTCAGTAGACTTTCATTTTCTAACGAGTAAATTACAGCCGTATCCTTTGTGTTATTTTCGTGATTATTTAAGATGATAAACTGTGCTTAGTACCCGAGTCGCTTATAAATAATTAAGCTGTGATATAAATCTTTAATCGAAATTACAAACGCTTAGTCACTTACCTCCTGTGTGATATTGTAAACAAAATTGGAATCGGATAAGTTTTAAGCGCTCATTAATAATAATCTAGGACTCATAGGTATGTATTGTTTAAGTAATCATTCTTCTAATGACTTAGCTCACCTCCATTCAAAAAAGGCGGTAACCAGTAAAAAATGTTTCCCGTCCGAATTTGTTTTGCCTAATTTTGTCGGTAAATCTTTTAAATCACGACTGAACAATACTGGTGGTTAAATTATCTCAGTCAGCCCCATACAATCCCATCATCAATCATTGCATCGTAACTAGAAAAAATCGAAAAAAAACCAGTTTGCATCATTTAATACCTATTACCCCTGCCAACAGATTGGCAGGTTGGTTGGTGATGATGTAAGCAAATAAGACTGTTACCTATCAACTGGTAGTTATGTCAAGTAGTATTTTCCACATCACCTGCAATATGATATGGGCCTTCATTACCTAATAATTATTGTCCATGTATCAATAAAATGACCAAAACTTCAAATGGTCCATGAAACAGTACCTATGTACATGGGTTTATGTAAATGGGTTGTTTGCTTATTTTGAACCAGAGACTACAATCATTCGTACAACTCAAAAAATGCAGTTGCAGTATGTATAACACTTAAAACTTAAAATCTTCGTACCTTAAACATGTGCGTCAAGATGAAGGGACCAAGTCTGGGATGTCTGCCAAAGATTAATACCATTAATTTACTATTTGCTATAATTTTAGCTACCTCTTCATTAGGCATATTTTTAACAAAATCTTTGGTCTCTCCATTATGACGTCAAGTTGGAGGGACCAAAACGATAGACTGCTGATATACCTACTACTCCCTGGATTGTTCTACCTAGTGTTTTGATACCTTAATCCTACCTACCTTTACCCTTAATCCTATTAGTCAGTGATTAGTCGATATTAGTTGCAAATTTCTAGAATTGGTTGATCCTTCTGAAGCAAGATATTTGAAATTGTTTTTTTTATATAATTAGGTTATGAACAGGACATGTAGACGTTTTTTTTTTTTTTTTTTTTATATTGTAGCCTACCAAAGTGACTCCACCCCGCCTGATGGTAAGCAGTCAGTGGGATCCAGAAGTGGCGGCCACTATACCAAAAGCCATTGTCTTAAACTGCTGGTATGGTGACCTCCACTATGGCGGCTGGGATTGGGGAAAAGGAAAGAGGAAAGAGGGAAAATTGGGCCTCCGGCGCTCTCACTCACCGAACGAAATGCAGTAGTACGGATACTACTACTCTTAAGTCGATCTTCTATGAGAGGGTAGTACTTCCCCGGACGATCCGGCCCATTCATGCTAAAATCAGTGTGAATCTACTACCATAAATGTATGAATTAATGAATAATATTTATTATAATAATATCTGTTATATTGATATTAAAAACTCTATTGAACAAGAGAGTTATAGAATAGATAAAAAATCATAGAATTATAGAAAATAATCTTTTGAACCAATTTCCAAAAAGTAGGAGATTATGTTCTGTTTCTTAATTTTGATCTTGATATTTATATGCATTAACTTTTGTTGATTGAATAAAAATCTTATCTTTTTCATTAAAAATCCTGTTCCTACTGCCATAAGAAAAATAAAGTAGGTATACCTACAGTCAGATTTACTTATTTAATAAAAGTAATAGTATTGTAGTTATACGCTCATTTCATTTATTGAAAAATGTGAATGAAATTCCCAGTCTATTGTTTTGGTCCCTCCGACTTTACGTAATAATGAAGGGATCAAAGATTATGTTAAGAAATATGCCTAATGAAGAGGTAGCTTAAATTATAACAAAGGCAGCAAATAGTAGATTAATATTATATATAATAATCTTTTTTTTTTTTTTTTTTTTTTTTTTATTTTTATTTTATATTAGCCTACCAAAGTGACTCCACTTTGCCTGATGGTAAGCAGTAAGTGGAATCCAGAAGTGGCGGACACCATTCCAAAAGCCAAACTACTGGTATGGTGGCCTCCACTATGGCGGCTTAGTGAGATGCTTTTTCACGCCCCGCTTAAAAGATAATCTTTTGTATTTGTATGACAGACATCCAAGACTTGGTCCCTTCATCTTGACGCTCACATATAAACTGTGAGTTTCTGAGGTATGAAGTATTGCTGTTATTATTTTTTCTGAAGTTGCAAAATGTTATATTAGGGGCCTTTCTAGCCCAGTATTATTAATCCTACTAATATTATAAATGCAAAAGTTGGTGTGTGTATGTATGTAAATGTGTGTGTTTGATTTTACCATTCAGCGCCTAAACGGCTAAACTGATTTCGATGAAAATTGTTATGTAGATAGATTCGGTGCCGGAGACGGACATAGGCTACTTTTTATGCCGAAACTCGGTATGGTTACCGAGGAAGACGAAACACATTTTAATCGCGGGCGAAGACGTGTAGCGCTTCTAGTTTCATAATAAATATAACTTATTGCCAAAATAAATCAATCTTAGTGTTTAGGAAAGTAGAGTATAGCATCTATGGAGTGTGTGAAATTGTTCTAAAACTTAACTGAAATTTACAATGTTCTCATTCTTATTGTTGCAGCCACAAAGCCAGTCAAGTCCAAATTCTGAGCAAAACAGTCAGCAAGCTAATGGTATACAGCAGAACCACCAGAATCTGCAACAAGAACAAAACCAAGCAATCCAGCAGCAGCAAGCTCAAAATCTGCAACAGCAACTGCAGCAACAGAACCTACAGCAGGCAATTCAACAGCACAACAGAACTCTTCAGCAAACTTTACAGCAACAGCAGCAAAGTCAACAGGAAACACTGCAGCAGATGTTACAGCAACATCAACAACAACAACAGCAGCAGCAACAACAACAGCAACAGCAACATCAGCAGCAGCAACAACAGCAACAGCAGCAGCAACAGCAACAACAGCAGCAGCAACAACAACAAGCTTTACAACATAGTCTACAACAAACATTACAAGTGAGCCAAGCTCAAGCACAGGCTATTGTGCAAGCCCAGGCTGCGCTGCAGCAACAAGTTGCTCAAAGTCTACAGCAACAGCAACAGACTCTGCATGAACAATTACAAGCTGTGCAGCAACAACAAATCCAAGCGGCATTACAAAGGCAATCTGCTACCTTGCAGGTAACTTTAGTTTAGATGATATTGATGATGATTGAACAAAGTTTGGATGATAAAGTACATGTACTTTTCTGGAATTATGAATATTACAATTAAGAGCGTTTACGCTTCATGAGTGTCAACGTTACAATTTAGTGTCATATTTCATGGTTTTCAATTTTTATCATTGAACCTTAGCTATATATATTTTAGAAATATATTCTGCTAACATTTTAGAATTAGGTGAAAGCTAATGAGGCGTAAACGCTCATAATAACTAATTTGTGATCCTTAACTAATACTTACAAATTGGAACTCAGCTTGGTAGTTAAATACATAGTTTCAAGTGACATATTATCACGCAATGCTAAGGCATAATAAATATTAGCACTACCATGCTCCGACGAACTGTAAATTTACCTGATACTGTTTAATACATTGAATCTGAATACTGTGTATAAAAAAATCCGAATTGCCTCAGTCATGAGCAAGTATGTTATGCAATGCTCATGCCTTCCTTACATAAAAGAGGCCTTGCAGTGGGAATATAAATAAGGGCGAAAGTGACAACGCAATAAAATGGTTTTTTTTCTATCTTCACACAGGAATTGCAGCAACAGGCGCAACACCAAGCGTTAATAGCCCAGGCGACAACTAACAAGACAAAAATGCCCAGAGCACGGGCATACAATAAGCCGAGGGGACGAATGACGGCATACGCTTTCTTTGTACAGACATGTCGCGAAGAGCATAAGAAGAAACACCCAGATGAAAATGTTGTGTTTGCTGCATTCTCAAAGAAATGCGCTGAAAGATGGAATGTAAGTGCTTTTAATATTTCAGAGAGGTAGGGCACATTTTGCTTTTGTGGCTTAAAGTATAGCGGCAGATAATGAGGTGTTATTTAAAGATGGGTCCGAAAATATAATAGCTATGTTTGTTTTGATATCTTTTTATCTTCTGTTCAAGACGTTACACGTCGTGATATCGTTGTGAATTACAATCGCGCGATTATAACTTCCATATTAGTAATAATAACATTAAGCTTACACAATATTTTTCATCGAACTTAGTTTTTATAAGAATTTCCTTTGTAGACAATGTCTGAAAAAGAAAAGCAGAGGTTCCATGAGATGGCCGAACAAGACAAGAGGAGGTTCGACTTGGAAATGCAGAACTATGTGCCGCCCAAAGACATCAAGGTGCGGGGCCGCAAGCGACAGCAGATGAAGGACCCCAACGCCCCGAAGCGAGCGTTGTGAGTCATGGTCATGAGTCTAATTGTTTCAATCATCATAGATTACCCTCTAATAGATATCGCATTAACATTTATTTGTTCTGACTCGTGTTCACAAAAATAAGGGGTATGAACGCGATGTGCTGAACGTAGAAGCTGCGCTGTGATTGGTTATTTGAAGGTACTCAAATGAGGTGTAATCCACCAATTGAAGTCTCTTTATTGAGTTCCTACATTTACGAATACCGGTATGTGTTGTGCGTGTTTTTGCCTGGAATATATTAGGGTGTTATCTGTGAATCATGCTAACTAATGGCACAGTTTCATCCCATGGTAAATATCTTGTGAATTTAAACTGGATGTTATAGTTAGATATTACATCTCCTAGTAATAGTGTGAAAATGATCTATTTTTTGCATGAAATTCAAACCCAGGCAATTTCGAATGCTCCCTTTTTAACGCTGTATGAAAGTCTACCAATGTACTAAAAACTCATGCAATTTACAGATCGGCGTTTTTCTGGTTCTGCAACGATGAGCGTTCAAAAGTGAAGGCTAATAACCCTGAGTATACAATGGGTGATATCGCCAAGGAGTTGGGCAGGCGCTGGGCCGCCGCCGACCCAGAGATCAAATCCAAGTATGAGAGTTTATCTGAAGAAGATAAAGCGAGATATGACCGGGTGAGTGCAACCTTAATGATATAATAACTAGCTGTTGCCAGCGGCTTCGCCCGCATACCACAAAAATGTAGCCTATGTTACTCTCTGATATTGTAGCTTTCTATATGTGAAATAATTTTACAAATTGGGTATATAGATTTTGAGTTTATTCATAACAAACAAACATCAAATAAAATATTTTCTCTTTATAATATTAGTTTAGATAAGTAGTAGAAGTTCGTTTTATATTTTTTTTAAACAGGGTTGATTTTTTCATCCCACATTTTGACATGTATCATTTTGAAAAATGTCTTATTTACTTATGCTTTTTCTATGGCTAACAATAAACGTTTTTTTATAGGAAATGACAGCATATAAGAAAGGAATTCCATTGGCGTTAACACAAGCACCAGAAGTGGTACCATTGGAACCACTAGAAGTCGCGCACGATAACGACAGTGACTTCGGTGGTGACTTCGATGGCGACGAAGAGTACAAGTGAATGCAAGTCAGTCCGCCATTGCGTGGTACTGGCCTGTGCACAGCCAGAACAGTTGACTTCGATACTGTTCCTCCGTGCATACATTAAAAAGTACAATCATACCAACTGAATCATGACCCATTCTGCTCTTAGTTCGCGTATCAAACAAACAAATTTTTAGGATCTATCGTTTTAATACAACAGTGTTTAAAATGTCAGTGTCTAATAAAATGATATCAAGCTCGGAAAATCTGTCTTAAGGCGAATTTTAATACTTGCATTTAGATGGGTTGACAATATGAGCTTCTGATGAGTCATGATTCACTTGGTTCGACAGTACATTTATAGTTAAAGTCGACCCCTAACTTTTTGCCTACAATTTTGATATACTCAAATATTTTTATACAACGACTGGTACCTTGTACAGTTTGAATGGAACGAACGTTTCAATCGTGAAGTCGTAATTTGTGTATTTTTATTTGAATCTGTTTCGAGTGGTTTTATTTGTTGAGATGATATGTGAAATTATAAGTTTAATGTGTTGTTGTTAGTTAGCCTATCATTAGTTTATGTTTCGCCATTGTTTCTGTTGATATTCTGATTGTAGGAGCGATATTGAAGTATTCGTCGGCGACGTTGTGGACGTGTCGAATAGGTTGTATTTCATGGAATACTCTGTGAATTGTTTTAAAGGTCTGGTTGGCAGGGGCCTTATCATTTTAATTCAACGTAACAGCAATAGATGTGTTTGGAACAAATATAGGATTAAAAAGTCCATCGAAATAAAAAAAAAGTTAAGCGAATAGTATTTCAAGTTAGAAAAATACATAGATATAAGTTTGAGAAAATGAGAATGAGTGAGATTTTGTTATTTGTGATGAGAAAATGTATAGTTGATAAATTATATTCCTTTATTGACATTAGATTATTTTATGTTATGAATATTTTCGTTTTTAAGTGAGGAAGTTTAAATTCAATCTTTAGAAACTTGTAAAGACATTGGAGAGTTTAATTTGACGCCCATGTAATGATTACGGAGAATTGTGAATTCTTGTGTAAAGTTTTATTAAGTCGCTCTGATAAATCGTTCGCGATGTTTTTACCAATTTACAAATGTATTTTGTGTACATACAAAATGACTGCAAACCGTGATAGTACTTAAATTCGTAGGACATCTAGGTTCCACTACCGTCTATAGAATAATGCTAGATTATCCCGCTTGTATGAATAAATTATATAATTTCTTATTGTTTTTCCAATGTTTTTGGGAGTCTATCGTATCTTCAATTTAACAATTGTTTAAGCAATTCTATGGAATTACTAGAACCGTATTTTATTAAAAATAATACCTAGTGGAAAACGAAATATGAAAACTATTTTAAGTCGTTCGCTGTGTATCTGTGGCGATATTGTTTTGAATTAGAAAGTGCTCTCTGTACAAAACAATAAAGTGAATCTTTTACACACATTAAGCATTCCGTTATTTATCATTTCCCTTAGTATATAAGTATCTATCTATTTAAGTAAAACGGGGTGAATAAGGACGATTTCAAAGTTTGAAGTAGATTTTAACTATTTTGTTTGTTAATGTATTACCCGGTAATTAATACATGCATAATCAGCAGACTGCTTATAAGCTACACTATATCTGTACGTCTACAATATCTAAGTATGTGTGACCAGTGATGACATACAGTGCAGATAACTATAGGTCTTAGAAGGCACACAGTCACTCAGAGGATTATGAAGATTGACCGAGGACTTAAAAAATGTTGGCGGACAACCTATACATGACTTACGAGCGACCACACTGAAAATACTTAAGAAAGGCCTAATGTCGAATAGTAAACGTCACTTGGACAAAACGGACTAGTGATAAAAGAATTCGAGATTTTTAAACCTTTATAGTTGATTTTGAAGTTCAAGACTCGACTACGACTTACCTAAGGCTTGTTACATATAATATGTGAAAGAGCTCGTGTCAGAGAAACATCGACTCCAAAATTATGATTTCTTTGTTACTAATGCTCTAAACGTTCTTCTTCTTCTTCTCCTTTTTTTTTGGCAACAGAGCCGACGATTGTGTCAGCTATTTCTGCCAGCGTCAAGTGTAGAATAATATTCTTGTTGATGATATTAATGATATATTACAATGATAAAAATAGAAAAAATGTGGATGAAATTAAATGACAACCATCTGCCGTGAAAACCGCTCTAATCGTTAGAAGACTGATCAATAAAATGACGGCAATTCTTCACTAGGAGATTTCAAGGCTTTATCGGCGAGTCTTAAGAACTACACTCGTAACACAGCGAGTCACTGAAACCATGGCGGCTGCCACATTCTCATAATAAACTAACGTATGTGCCATGTAAACAAAGGGTAGGTTCACAACTACCTACGACTTGGGGTAAACACAAAAGTAAGCTAGTAGTAGGTACTAATGAAATATTATTAATTATTGAAATCTTATTAATAATACTATAAATGCGAAAGTCTGCACAAAGTCTGCACCCCACGGCTTGCCCGCGCGTAAAATGTTTTGTTGAATCTCTCCGGAACCAGACCGATTTTCGGGATCAAAAGTAGCATATGCACTTCTCCGGCACCGAATCTATCTACGTACCTACATACCGATTTTCATCGAAATCGGTTCAGCCGTTTAGGCGCTGAGTGGTAACAAACACACACACACAAACTTTTGCATTTATAATATTATTATGTAGGATTATTTCGGCATCTTCAGTTTGGCAATTGCTGTAAGTAATAATAATACCAGCCTGTTTACTGTCCCACTGCAGGGCAAATGCCTCTTCCCATATAGGGAAGGAATGAGCATTAATCACCACGCTTGCTCAAGGCGGATTGGCAATTTCAAACTTTCAAGTCAAGGTTTCCTTACGATGTTTTCCTTCACCGTCAGTCAGAAATGTCTAAGATAAACTTAGAAAGTACTTATGATTTGAAAAATCACATTGGTACTTGCCCGGATTTGAACCCACTTACTCGTATTTACGAATCGGGTGCCTTATCCAAAGGGCCATTTCGACCGCCATTTCGGCTGTAAGTAATACCTAAATTTTAATAATATGGCAAAAGTCTTACGTATTCGTTCAAGTGTAAGCTTTTCAATATAAACCATCTTACCGATGAGCTTCTTGGTGTCCTAATATTAAAAACTTACAGCTTTATTGGTCATGCGAAAATCTCAAGATGAAGTATTCAAGAAAGTCAAGAAAATAATTGTTCATTTTCATGTTTATTAGTTACATAACGTTAATTTAGAAAAATAAAACAAACATTCATTTGAAACATTTTATTTTATAAAAATAAACGTTTTGACGACAAATAGTTACAATATTTGGGGTCCTTATGAATTTAAAAACTCATCAGAGTTCCCACAAGAAATGTTTCAAGACATTGTAAAAAATTCAGTTTTTACAAAAGTTACTTTTTTATCTTAAAACATTAACAACATTACATTTTCACATCTAATTCTAATAACGGTCGATCACTTTTATATTTCTTCTGAAATAATTTAAATGATTAGAAAAATAATAAAAGGTAGGTACATACATAATTTTATTTTGTTCAAAATATTGTTTATAGAATACTTAGGTAGGTTCAAATTGGATGATAAGGTAATGTAAAAAGACAGTGATTTGTAACTTATTGGGTTTAGTGACATACACACTGCTGTAACATTTGGCGAATTTAATTAACGCAACCCTCAAAGAATTACAAAATATACAATTTACTTATTTTCTAACAAAAATAATATAATATCTATACTCGTTCAAAAGTTCTATATACTTAGGCACTCGGTTTACACAATTGGGAGAAAAGTATCTTTATTTTTATAAACATCTAAAAGGATATTAATAATTATCAATAATCCTGCGCAGGCGTATTGTCCTCTTATTCCTAATTGCGTTCCTGTCTAATGGTATTCATGAAATTTAAAATATAAGAGAAACATGACAGCAGTGTGTTTAACTTTACACATGTTTGTATGATAGAAATAATACCAAAGTGGGTGATACAAACGATACAGAAGTACCTACTGAGAGCAATATGAGAATAAATTGTTCAAAAAGTGTAGATAGCGCTTTCTTTGCCCGCTTTGTCCCACGACTATCGAAAGGTCAGACGGTGGAGATGCGATATATTTAATATACAAATGTGATCGTTTTCTTCAGCTAAATACGTTTATTATTATTTAATGTGATTATTTCTGAAAATGGGCAGGCGGTTATGCGGGAGCGTCTTACTAGAACTATTCAGAACGCCTAATTGAAGCACGGGGTTGTATTTAACATTCAATACAAGTAGGTACAATGCGACGTCTCTCATACTTCTAACTAGAAGTTAACAATGAAAAAAAAACAGATCTTATCGACACGAGCACTGTGACTAGAGAAACTTAGATAATATACTGGAAACAGTTTTATACATTCTATTACACTATTTCCATTTATTTTAAAATACACATACAATATTGTAATCGTTCATAATATATTCCGTATACCGGGCTAATGACGAAAGCTCGTTGAAACATATTCTACGCAATACCTATTACATAAATGGCATACACAATTATAATTAATAATGTCTTTAACTAATATCACGGAAACGCCGTTATGCAAATAAAATTTAGTTACCTACGAGATCAATGAAATTCACCGTAGCGGTTCGGTGTAAACATTTTCGCTTAGTACTTTTACAAAATCTAACAGGTAATCATCATCAAAGAAATTAAAGATATTCAATCGAAGCAACCGTTTAGATACAAATATATTATGTCCACAGATAGGAGGTAATACCCTGATCGATCGAAGAAATTATATGTAAAAATAATCGATAGGCAGATAAAATCGCGACTGGCCGTTTTGGTGTTGAGAAGTTATTCCTAAGCAAAATGTTATTTACATGTTCCAAATTCCGTTCGTCGAGCTATGTGGCGTCGGTTTCGTGGGGGTCGGGCGGTTGTTGCGGGATGTAGTTCCACCGCGCGCGGACCTCGCTGTCGGCCGCGGGCGAGGCGGGCGAGGCGGGCGCGGCGGGCGAGGCGGGCGCGGCGCTAGAGGCTTGCCTGCGAGCGCGCACGACGGCGAGGTGCCGCTGTATGTAGTGCTCGTGCGGCGCCAGCGCGGCGGCGCGCGCGAGGCACTCCTCGGCCGCGGCGAGCTTGCCGCGCTCCACGGCCACCACGCATAGGTTGTGCAGCGCCTGCACATTGTCCGCCTCCAGCTCCAGGATGCGCCGGTAGCACTGGGGACGTAGCGAATCTTGTTTGAGTTACACGTTCTTGGGACGTCATTGATCGAATATAACATAATGTACATAGACAGATACCTACAGTTTAATTAGGTTCTGATTTTTTGCAGAGGCCTAATCATTATTTTAAGAGCCCAGGTAGGTTAAATAGTAGGTACGTAGATAATACTAAGTTATGAGTTTCGAGGACTCGGCCAAGATCTGCTGCGCGTCAATGATTAATATATATATATATATATATATATATATATATATATATATATAGTTCCTGAATCATATATATATATATATATATATATATATATATATATATGATTCAGGAACTTGCGCGTTATATCAGCCTCTTACTCAGCTTACCTAATTAGACAGGTACGTAATACATGGATTAACTAGAAATACTAGAAAATCACAACAAAGCAAAAATAAATTAAATACTCTGTTCGTTTTCGAAAGTATATCTTCTATAATATAAAAATGAATCGCTGAATGTGTTGCTAAGCGCAAATCTCGAGAGCAGCTGAACCGATTTCGCTATTTTTTTTTTATAATATTTCTTGAAGTACGAGGATGGTTCTTACGGAGAGAAAATTTAAAAAACTATCTAAAAAAGACACTTTTCTATATTCCCATAAAAAAGTATCTTTATTTATTCCAAAATGTTTAAAAAAATGTCCACCCGTGCGAAGCCGGGGCGAGCCGCTAGTAGGTAATATTTTTGTTTTGCTTTTAAAATCTATTTGATTTACTTAGGCTCTTTGTCAATCTTAACAAATGCACACACTTTAAAAAAATCAATAAGTTATAACACTTACACTCTCAGCCGCATCCAAATCCTTGACAGAATTAATATAAATATCACCCAGTAGCACCAACGCCTTCACATGATCGGGGTGATGTCGGACTAGTTGTTTGAGGAATGGCGCGGCTTCTAGCGGCCTTCTTCGGTCAGCCAACAATAAGGCAAGGTTGAATAGCGCCGATCTGAAGTCGGGTTTGAGGTGAACGGCCGCGCGGAACCAACGTTCTGCGCATTCCGCGTCACCTTCGTCCATACACACCATGCCTAGGTTGAAGTGGACTCGCTCGTTTGTTGCTGAAAATGTACAAAATTGTTGTGTTTAGTGGATAGTATGATATCTGTCGAAATGGTCCAGTAGATAAGGCACCCGTTTCGTAAACACGAGGTAGTGGGTTCGAATCCGGGCAAGTACCAATGTGATTTTTCAAATCATATGTACTTTCTAAGTTTATCTTGGACATTTCTGACTAACGGTGAAGGAAAACATCGTGAGGAAACCTGGACTTAAATGTCTGAAATTGCTAATCCGCCTTGAGCAAGCGTGGTGATTAATGCTCATACCTTCTCTATGTGAGAAGAGGCCTTTGCCCTGCAGTGGGACAGTAAATAGGCTGGTATTATTATATTATATATGATATAGAGACTAGCTTCCACGACACAGGGAATCCTAGTGTGGAGGCTAGTGATATTTATAAGTAAAATGTAAACTTTTCTTTGGAACAATAAAGTATATATGTGAAGTGTAACTTTTAAGCACATAATACTATATTGTTGAATGGCTTGGATTGTTTTGTTGTTGATGCTTTAAAAAATGTATGTGTTTACGTTAGTAAATCCTACTCCAGTGGCGTCAAGTCCTCCCAAATCCGTCTTTCAACTCATCACCCCTCTCGCTCCCTACGTAGGTTATCACTGGTTCTCACTCCCCGCTGGCTACCGTAGCTTATCACTGGCTCCCGCCCCCCGCTCCCTAAACTCTGGTCCTGGACCCGCCACTTGGTGGTAATGTAGTGGTACTGGTGGTCACGGGTTCGGTTCCCGCTCATTGCAAATATTTGTGTGCATGAATATAACTATTTGCATTGGTCTAGGTGTTTCGGTTGCCTATTTGTTTTCGAAAGTAAAGTAAAAAAATAAGTAAAGTAAGTAAGTATTTCGTAAGTACTTATTAATTATTATATAACTAATTTAATAGTTCGATAATGTATATTGTATGTACTTACAAAAAGTATATAAGTAAGTTTATCCGCATTCTAAAACTCTATCACAAGCTATGCTTACTTAGGCTCTACATAGCGTTGTGTAGTTGTGTTATTAAACTAATATAAAAATATGGCATCACATATAAAAAAAAAATCCAATCGTAGGACCTAAAGTCAAAATACTTACAGTCTTTATCTAAAAGTTTAAGAAGACGTTGCCTGGCTAAATGCCTGAGGTCTGCGGCACCCAATTCCTGTAGGAGTATCGCTGAATTTAGAAGAGCTTGTTCGTGTTCCGGCTCTAATTCTAACGCCTTGTCCAAATAGGCTAACGCCTGAGAAGGTTTACCTTGCTCCAACAGAACAACACCGAGCTGAAATTAAAAGTAGAAATTACTAATTAAAATGAAAATTCTACCATATTTATAAAGAAACTTTCATTATGTGTGTTAACTCCGGTAAGTTACGCTTGCTAAGTAGGTAAATACAACACAACCTAAGTTTGCGCTCGACCATCATTAATGTCAAAATCGTTTCATAAAGCTTTCAGTACCCATACAAAGCGTACGTATCGTATAAACATACAAAAGCTACAAGGCCTGGTCGTAAAACTGGTTATTGTGGCTATTGGCGCTGAGCCTTATATACACAATTTGTGTATGTGGCTGTTTACGTGTGAGCGCATCGGATACGATTTTGTATGACTAGTGATCGAGAACATATTTTGGCAATAGTTTAAATAATTACTTAGTTAAAATAGAACTACTTTGTTATTTCTTCCTTACATGTAGGTAGATCAATCTATACATGCAATAGGGGTAATAATTATAACACACAAGTACACTTACGTTGTAGTAGATATCAGGGTTTCCACTATCATATAGCAATGCCCTTTCATAAACCTCTTGGGCTTCCTTTGTTCTATTCAATTTAATTAAAATATCACCTCTGTTTATATACGCTTGAGTATAATCGGCTCTCATGCTGATAGCTTGCCTATACAGCAAATCGGCCTCTTCCAGTCTTGTGGCATTTTTGGATATAAGATTGGCTAAGTTCAGGAATACGTTCAAATGGTTAGGTGCTATCCTTGCTTGGTAAGATTCTCCTGGTTTTGCCTTTGGTAGGAGGGATTTCGCCCTTACGTAAGCGTCCTCAGCTTCTTTGTACCGTCCTAAATGGTTGTACGTCCTGCCTACATTTATGTGAGCTCCGACGTCATCTGGTTGAACGCTCACAGCTGTGTTGAAGAATTCTAACGCTTCTACGTATTTGCCATCAGCTTCTAAGGCATGTCCTACGTTATTGTATAGTTTAGCATTATTCCGATTTACCTGAAAAAAAAAAAAAATTTATTCTTACTTACTATATTCAGAAAACGAATTACAAGAATTCGGACATAGCAAGGTGGCTTCTTTTTCAGTAACAACGCGTTAAGCACTGTGGGTATGATATTTATTAAGAGACATAAGTACCTATATTTTGAATGTTTGTGTGATCTGTAGAGATACAGTCGAGATATTCCTAGAGTACCGACTTAAAATTGTAGACATGTTATAACCCGCGACTAAAAGCTTCTTCTTAATTATTTACTGATGTGATCTTTAATAAAAGTAATTACTAAAACCATACGTTGTTATGTTAATGTTAATGACTTCAATCCTACCTTTAAACCTGAAGCAAAAATTGAATATTCAGTCTTCCAATCCCAATTCCTCATGTAAGTCTTTGCGCTGAATACTAAAAGAAGGAATATTAGTGCGCAGGCAGCAAGCTTGGCTCGCTTCTTCGCTAACAGTCTCCAACCGTGGGCCACTAACATGCACCAGCCCATTGAAGGAATGTACAGAACTCGTTCGGCTACCACAAAGCCCACGGGAAAGAATAGGTTTGATGAAGGCAAGAATGGTGCAACGAGGAGAACGAGACCCTGCGAATAAAGTGATTATGTATGTAGGTATAGTATTACTTATATAACATATTATATATACATAAACAACATAATTATATATGTTGCATAAGCGAAGAGCTTAGCGACTAAGTTTTTATATATTGTTAGGATAATCTCTGAGACTACTCCTATTTGAAAATTCTGTTCGTATTCTTTCACCCCAATATAATTTTTAGATTCACATCATTATCAATTGATAATTTATACACTGCTGGGCATAAGCTTCATTTCTTAAATTAGTGCCTATTTTCATTTTTTCTCTTTATGTTTTAAGTACTCGTAAATTTTACATACATTGTATAAATACTCTAAACCATGAGTTTAATCAAAATCAATGTTTCTAAAGGTAAATTTGCATTAAGTAATCAGTAGCTTACCATGGATAGAGCAGTAGATCTCTTACGCAACGCATGTATAGTGGCTGCTAGTAAGCAGACGAGAAGAGACAAAGTAGCGAAGTTACGAGGATCGCGCCACGACTTTATCAACGCGACTGTGCCCATCGTCCAGTCGCAACATAGAGCTTCTGGTAATGCCAGTAGCCATGCATTTAGCGCCGGCAGATAGGCGAATGTAAAATATCTGGAATAAATAAATAACAATAAATGAATGTAAAATTAAAATGCTTAGAAAGTGTAGAAATAGAATAGAAGAAAAAGGAATAGAAATATTCAAACGACAGTTAGTTTTAAATATATCAAAAATTAAAAAAATCATATTAAAGTAAGTAACAAAGATAACAAGGTCATAAGTGTAAGTTGACTGGTGATTAACTATGTAAAATGTACTCTGTGTTAACTATTTGGGCATTGACAATTCCGTTCTTAGCTTGTGCAAAGGCGCAGAGAAGCTTGCTCGTCTGTCACTGTTGTCAATGCTATAGGTATGTGCGTGTCTTCCCCGCTGAGTAAGTATTAAGTTTGTAATAAGTTAGTAAACACGGAATAGACTCTATTGGGTTTAGTCAAAACGGAGAAAAAGAAACTCATTGTTCGCTTAAAATATGCAAAGTAATTCAACAGCATTCATAAACAAATGAGTACATTTACCTCCTCGGTTCTCAGTATATTTTTTAAAAGTGTTTATTTTTTTATAAGGGGTGTATGCCGTCTTGCTAAGAAAGCCATTGAACAATGGAGTCGAACGAGAAAGCTCATAAAATTAATGTAGCTTAGCTTTGCGATCGACCGCTCCACAGTTGGCATTACGCTTGTCAAAGTCAATTATCTTTATTACTGTGATAAAGACGGACATTGACCAGCTTCTTCACAAAAATATAAAAAAAAATACAATGTTTGTTAATAGAAAAGTCTCGTTCTGGCAGCGCAATAGCCACAACATTATTCTATTATTATTCTTGTCCTTTTCGCATGGCTGCTGCACGATCCGCGAGCATGATGTCTATATCCTATATTTTATACATTATTTTCTGTTATATTGGGATGTGAGTTACACACCTGTAATAATGTGACACATAATGTGACATGCAAGCAAAGAAAGTTCTTCTAATGGAAGCATGCGAGAGAACTAAGCACGCAACTTCAAACCCTCGTGATAGAAAAAAGGAAATAGTAAATTTGAATGTTCTGAGGACTATTTATATAATAGGCACATAATTGACAAAATATACCACAAAGTGCAACGTATTTTTTATGCTAGACTTTGTAGAAAGAAAGAAAAAGAGAAAAATAACTATTAACTACTTAGTCACTTACTTGGCAGGAGGAGGCGACGCCCCCGCAGGGTTGTCGAACCTCGTAAACACTGGTAGCTGGGCGCCCATGACCTGCACTCTAGCGATTAGCAGCGCCAATGATGCACAGAACACGGTGGAAAACCGCCTGACCCCTTCGCCTGTGGCATACCACCAGCCCGAGCCCTTGTTCCATAGGTCCCACGGCCAACTCCAACGGGAGAGGTTGCCGTTTCGGCGCTATGAAAAACACATTTTTGATTTAAGATGGTAAATAGAAAATTACACATGTATAAGGGTGAATAAGGTCTGAGATTCCTTCGTATGAGAAGAAATCTTCACATTTTACGAAATATACTTACGTCAATCACAAAATTTTGTTTTTATATTTCTACTATTTTACTAAGTATTATTGTAGGTAAAATTAGAGTATCCGTTTAATATTATTGTTCTATGACAATAATATTGAAGTTACAGTACCTAGTAGTATCCTTCTGAATGTTATTATTTAACGATTGGCCAGATAGCAATAAATTTAGTTTAGTTCTTTCGTAGTGATATAGTCAAATAGGGGCGAAACGGGGAGTTAATGAGCAGTTACTATATACCTGAGATGGCTGCCTGGAAATAAGCTTTGTCCTTCCAACCTCGCTCATAAAATCTTTATACTTTATTTTCTACATCTTTATAAGATATTTATAGAATATTATGTACAAAGGCAAGTATAACTCAACAATAAGTTCTTTAAAAGAAATCTGGAATTTAAATATACAAGCGCTCTTGAGCACACTTAGCTGTTTTTAGCAAGGCGCGGTACTAATCCTTCATTATTCTTTTCCTTAAAAATATTGTACTTATCGTATTTCAATATTCTAGAGTATCTATAGTAAACTAATGAAACAATTGAATTAGTAATAGTACATTAACATTAATAGTTTGATTGATATTTGCATTGACACTGACCTTTTGCGCCACAAAGATCTCGTAGACAAGGCAGACGCCTGTAACAGTAATGCCCTGTTCTTTGCATAACATGGCCACCCCGATACTCGCTGAGCAGGCGACTACGTACCTCCAGTCTGAAAATAAATAATTTCTATTTTGAATCCCTTTTCAACGACGGATTAGCTGTGAGTGCTAAGACCGTGTTTTATTTTAAAGAACTTATAATATTAGTATAGATGAAAACACCAAGGATCAATGTTGTATCAGTTTTAAAGCGCTCACTGGTGACGCAAACAATAGATTTTCTATTGTGTCTGGTTGTATTGCGTTAAAAGTGTATACAAGAACCTGAATTCATATCTGATTGATGGACGTATACGGCGTGACGCGTTCCTCCTAGCCACATTGAGTTGCGACTTGTGCCCTAAGTGACTAAAATTATCGATGAATACCTGCTTGAATTAGTCACTGCAGGTATGTTTCTAATAAATGTGCTATGTTTTGAACTAACAGTAGTAAAACGAAAGTTCCATTCATCGTCACACTAGGCAGGCGGATTAGCGCTTGCAGAGATATGCAAATGCTCGATCTGATTTTTACTGCTGCCTTTGCATGTTTGATCGCAATCATTCAGTAGACTGATTGCGCTAGTGTAGTATATATACCACCGATAAATTTTAAGCTACTTTTTAGTGGATACTTTATATAATTTATATTAAAAATATTACTTTACCTGTACACCTTCGCTTTTGTGCAGCGCGTGCGTAGAACAATAGCGCGGCGAGGAAGAACAGGGAAGATAACATTTCAGCTCTCCCCACTACACCTGTCACCTGTTTAACAAAACATTATGTTGCTATTATGTTATATAAAGTAGATTTATATAATACCCTCCCATTTCGTGCACCATGTAAAATGATCGGGTCGATGATGGAGCCAGATATAGTATTTCATCATCATAATTTTACTCAACAAAATGTTCACTGCTAGATCTATACAATATGTATAGACACTATAACTCATTTTAAATCATTATATTTGTATAGTATTATTGATATCTCGATAGGCCATCTAATAAAAAGGTATATGACAAGGGCAACTGCTTTATGAAAACACTATAACGTACACCTAAATTAGTTCGTTATAAAGTACAAAAATAGGTTCCTAATCGGTGCTGGGTGTAGAATATAAAGTATTCTGCATTTTGAAGTTATATAACTGAAACTACGATACATTTTGGTCTCCAAAATTATAAATAAAGTAAACAAAACGCCATGGTCTCAATCCAAGCTACATATACTTATCACTATATTACCACGGACGTACGGCGTTTACTTTAGCATTTTATGTGGAGGCAACCGATGCTGGGCTACTTTGTGTACAGTTTACGATGCCAATTCCTTCTGTGGCAACTACTAGTGTCTAACCGAGGACACAGTACGTGGCTCAGTTTGTGCAGTTTTTATAGACTATATTTGACTTTATTTGAGGACATTGGCAGTAGTGTATGGTCGCACTGGTTAGGTGTCCATAAGCCAGTTGCCAGGTTGGTGTCCATCTAAATGTTGGTGTATTTATGTTTGTTTGATATGTGTATGTTCATGTAGTGGTTCCAAATAAATGTCTATTATTGTTATTATTTATGGTCAGGTATTAATATCATTTAATAAACAGTTTCGTTGTTTATTTAGTATTGGCACTATTGACAGAAGGTACCTACATTACGCAAGCAATAAAGTCGTGCATACCTCTTTAATATCTAAAGTAACTTTGTTCAAATGTCATCTAATTCTTTAACGGATTTTGGAAAAAGAAATGATAAAAATAATAGCGTATAAAATATATTGTCTAATTAGTTTGTTTCGTACACAAAAAGACAAAAACTAAAATTAAAAACTTTGTTTGAACGCACTTGTTTTAAGAACAGAAACCATTTAACCACTTTACACCACATTCATAGTTATTCTGTTCTCTAGTGTTCTGCCAATATATCTGTCCAAATATTTTATGTGAAACTGCAGGCAAACCTATATTTTATTAATAAAAGCGAAAATGTGTTTATCTTTTCTGCCATTCAGCCACAAATCGATATGGATTCTTGCTTTGTAATAGTTACGGAGGCCGAATACAACTTTTTGACTACTAATCATGTGAAGTTTGTGTCTAGAACAATAAGTTAGTAATTAATGTATTTTTGTCCGAATCACATGCTACGTCTATAAATCTACGAAAAAGGGTCTACGCCGTAGACGTCTACGAAATATGGTCTTTATGCTACGTCAAAGTGTGTGGGTGTAATAATACGACGACTACAGAAAAATCATCAGTCAGGTACAATGTCGGACAAAGAGTTCCTGTTAACATTTCATTTAAGGAATTTCTGTCATATCGCCACGATTGATTAATTCATTAACAAACGAGATATTACGTTAATTCGAAAGCTTGCAATCAGAGGAAAATACCAATGAAGAAATAAATTTAAAGGAAATTTTTAATTCTATACGAAAGAAATCACAAGCAGCAGGTATTCAAGGTATTATACAGAGAATATCTTGAGCAGAACGTACTTACAATTTTACGTTATATAGCTGCCAGCTGAAAGTTCTTCGGCATTTTATGGATACTGCCATAAAAGTGTATGTGACGCGTTGTTAAAATACATATAAATATTATTTTACCTAAAAGCGCGATAAATGTTTGTTTTTTGGTGTGTGACGACAGAATGATACAGGCTGACGGCTGACGTTATCTAGGTGTTACCGCACAATTTTACGACGCACACTCGTCGACCAACATGCCAATTTTATGTCCACTCAGCTGTAAAGTTGACGATCTTTAAACTTTCCCGATTACATCGTTGTTCCAATTAGAAACACTTGTTTTTATTGTATCATCGTATTTTATACGACGTACGATTTACATTACTGAACGTACAGAAATAAATGTAAGATTTTACTTTAAATAAAATTTGCGAGTTTATTTTGGAGTCCTCGTCTAAAAGTCGGTGGAATGTGTTTGTAGTCTTCCCTATAATGAAGTCGTGAGTTGCCTCCGCTCGCTCCCTATAAGCCTTAACTATGTTTGCTATTTTTATAGACGGTCACGGTCGCCGCTATTTCGGCTGTCTTTAGTTTGCTCTAGTTTTATATTTTACTTTGTAAACTCAGAATTTAGATAAAGGGAAATAAGGACATATTATGTAAATTTAGAAAGAGGATATAGCTATAAAAAAAAAGTGGTAGATTGAAAGAAGAGAATAATTTTAAATAAACCCATAATAACAAAAAAACTAATCCTATTTAAAGGACGCTGCTATTCGTTCGGTATAAAATGAGTTTTCAGTCACCTTCTCATTGTTTGACTGACATCATTCGCTTGATTGATTGTGCTATTGACCTTTGATATACTATTATTTAATATAACATAGTTCAAAGTACGTTTAAATGTCTGCTGTATCAAACTTATAATATGTTAACCGAATTCAGACCAAAACATGTTTGTTATCTATCAGTTGAATTTTAGGTGTTTCAGATAATTGATTGATTGTTTTATATTTTTGAAAGTACTACATTAATTTATTGAAGTGATTAGTCCGTAGTGTTCTAAAAGACAATAAAGCAGTGTCTATCCCTATAATTTTGATAGAAATCTCTGTACTTAATAACTATCTTCATACTTGATCTACTTTTACGAGGCTATCAAATAAAAGAAATGAAGATGAAAGTCTATTAATGTCATCTAATAAATTTGTTTGGACCATAAATTTTCTCTATCCGTATTGCGTCCACCTACCTGATTCGAAAGACAATCAGTAATACCTATGTAATTATGATAATCTTTTACTGAAGGAATAATAATAAAATAGCCTATAACCTATTTAACATCACGCTACGATCCTCGAGGCCGTAGCAGTAACCCAAGACGTAATTTAACTCGTCCTAATTATAAAATTTAAAGAAAATTTTGTTCCTCAAGTATTAGGCCGAAAAAGAAAATAGAATTTTTCAAATTCGAGTGGTAGTCTTACAGTGCGTCCAAATAAAGCAACTCTTTAGCTTTACATATTACTGTATAAATATATGGTAAATATAGAGTACAATAAGATACATTTGAAGTAAAAACAGAGTACAATGATAGAAAAATCGATTCTGTTTTTCATTCTTCTGAATGTCTACTGTTACTGTGTTTCTTAAATTATACGTGTTTTACTTAAATAATAAACAGTTTAATTCAGTCTACAATTAGTAATCAATACAAAGACAACAGCGATAACCTAATTTCTAAAATAATTATAGCCCATGAAAACTTGTAAATGGAATGAAAGTACAACACATAATTATATTGACTGTTTCATTTTACGTTCGATCACCTAACTTATCACTTGTTCTGTTTATCACACACATTATTTACTACTTTCCGAGCGTAGTACTATCGAACCAAGTAAATCATGTTCATGACCCACCAATAGCTTATTTTGTCAATTCATCTATAGGTCAATAGGTCGAAATTCGCATGAATTCTCATTTCATTAGACACTGACATTTTAATGAGTACACTGTTGTTATGTTAGTATTAAAAACGTCCTTAGTGCATTAAACACGATAGGTCTTACAAGTTTGACAGATTGAAGCGAAATATTAGGAAAATGCGTCATGGTTCAGCTGCTTCGGTAGTACCTACATGCTTTCGGCTTTGCTCTATAGTGAAGATAGCCACATCGTCAGCATGCCAATAGTTTGCCACGATGGCACGATGGTAGCCATTACTACTGACTATATTCATTGTTTACTATAAGGTATTATAAGGTAGAGTAAAGTTATTTTGGTAGACTAGTGTAAAATATATTTAGATCTAAACCTAAGCGTATTAAAATTAACAAATTTAAGTTCTCCGTTTGAAAACAATTATTGCATGGTTTTCTGTACTTATTTATTATTCTGAGAGTTAATTGCTATAAATGTTATGTAACAGTAATTCGAATAGATGAGATACATAATTTACTTAACAAAATAAAGCTACGCTACTGTATTTACTTTCTACACAAACCATTGTGGTATCCTTACTACCGTAATATGTACATATGTATGTAAGTAGCGATAGTATAGATGACATGATACTGCCTCATCAGCAATAAGCCTTTTATGAACTCACCGCCTCAGTGTGAATAGGATGCACGGCGAACAAAATGGCCGCGACGAAACTTGCGAACTCCGGCAGGAACATAGCGCACACCCTGTAACAGTGTAAGTAGGTCAGACGGATAAACAGAACTGTGCGGTCTTAGGTTACTATGTTTTTGTAGGCCATTCCTTGTTTACTGGCATCTGATCCGATATTAGCGGGTAGGATCGATTACAAACGATTGTTTAGGGACGTATATATACACGACGAATGTACGGAAGTCAATTAAAGGGTATAGACCCAGAGTTAACAGTCATAAGCATTATAATATCCAGCTATAAATTTTGTTTTTAATAACTTTCTAAAGCGTTGATGGATACAAAGTTTTGATGGTGTTTTAATGGCTGTTGAGGTTTTATTACTAGAAATATAGACATTAGTACCTACTGGTCACAGAATTATACTAACAGCTAATAAAATAGTTGGAATAGTAGTTTGTATATTATTTGCGTTAAGGCAGACTAGGCACAGTGTGTAGTAAAACTTTTGTGGTTTCATTGGGCACGCATACCGTACGATCACTGCAAAACTTTTAATAAACAGATTTTTATATTTAACTCGATAACTGAAAGTTTAATGAGTTATTTCAAATGGATTAGCGAAGCGGTTTGGAAAAGTTTGATTTGAAAACATTGTGTTGATGGCTAACAATTCTTGTTATTATTTTTTTGATTTTTCTTTGATAAATAATAATAATAATAATAATATTTATTCATATAAGAGATTGTAGGTTACATTTTGTATACAGTTTACAATAGTTAATAACATCAATGCGCGTAGTCTACAATAAACGTTGCTGTTTTCCTAGAGAGGCTACTGATACGTAGGTACTTATTTTAGGGCGCTGTCTCGCTAATCTGTTACAAGCTAATTGTTTTATTTCGATTCACAGCTGTTTAAAAAAGCATGTAGATTAATTCTTATCCTTAAGCCTTCTTTGTATGAGAAGATGTTTTTGTGCTGCAGTGAAAATATAGACGCGTAGATGACTTATTGCTTTATTGCTTTGAAAATCATGGTATAAAAAATTGGCGGTATGTCAAAATATACACCATTTTCTAATTACGAGAGTAAAAATCTATACGTATATTCTTTAGAACGACGAAATTTTAATATCAATGTTACACGCACCGTTTTATTTCTTCTTTCATTCTAATATTGATTCGAGTAACCTTTAAAGCGATAACAGAATTGATTCTACAGTATAATAAAAAATATATTTATCTACTAAATACTTAATACTAGACTGATTATTTATTAAATACAGCTACTTAGTTTAGATCGATTAAATACAGACACCATCAGCAAGAAGCCAAAAAAAAAAATTTCCGCTACATTGAGAAATCGATTGCCGTTAACTTTATTACTGGCCTGAATAATTAGATAATTTTTATGTCGAACAAACTTTATGAAAGTGTGCCTTGAAGAAACTAATTAGTCTATAAATTGTTAATTAAGTTGGTTAATTGCTGAGATATATTTTTATAAGAAGCATAAATGCGCGTGTTTCATTTTGGCGAACTAATTAGGTACATAAAGTTTATGCATTCAGTTTCTTTCAAATTCAACTTCATCTATTCATGTAAAGAACACAAATTATATTTTTGTTACTTACAATAATCAGAATGTTTTGTTTAACTTAATGATTAAATCAGCTGCTTTGTTAGGTGCCAGATTATTACAATTCTTTGTAATAATTTAAATTCTGCTAAAGATTGTTATATTTGTGGCTAGTTTTTGATAGGTATCTAAATATGCCTCTAGATCTGTACATGAATACGAGTAATGCTCTGTAGCCGCAACGAACAGTCGAATAAATCACTTTAGAACATGTGCACGGTGCGAATATAGTTTGATTAAGAACATGGTTGTGAACACATATCGTTTAGACCCGTTGGTTTAGTCGTTTATTTTTATGCAACATGCAGCCGGGAAGTCGTAACTGTTCCAACAGTAAAAGACGACTGACAATAATTGGACAAGTTTGACCAGTGGCTCCACCGCTCGACGTGGCGTGCGGCCGCAACTTTGCCGCAGAGGTGGAACAACGACTAATTGAGACTAACGTGGCGGGTGTACCCTCGTGTCGGAAAAACTTCTGTTGGAATTGAGGCACTCGTTAGGGACTTTTTGCGAATCTGACGAAATCTCTCGGAAAGTTAACCAAAAAGTATTTAATATGACTAGTTTGTTCGCAAAACGTTACCTAATGAGCTACTCGATACCCTTCTGACGAAGACGATAGTTATTTGTTTCGTAATTATGACGATACAGTTTACCGACATTTTATACGATAAGTTTTAATGAAAATTTTTATACTTACATTTAAGGTATAAATGAGAATTTTGGGACAAGTAATAAACGGTAGAAGGCGACTTATTCACACATTACCAGAGTTTATAATGCGGCCTATAAAGGCCATAATTTATCATGTGATTACAGTACCTTTAATTAAGAAATGTTTCAATACTGCAGAATATTACAGCTTGCCTGTTTTTTAAGGTTACCTTGTATTTTAAAGCCTTGTAACGTTATGCATTTTGTTATAAGTACCTACTCAGAAGAGATATCACGTTACACGATATGCTCTAAAGATGAAATAGTCAATTGAATAAACATTAAGCTTAAGCTATCTTCTTTAAAACTGAGCGCCACCTAGGTCACCCGTGATCTCCAAACAATTATATATTATTGTCTGGTAGCTTGGCATTCAAGATGTTAATTTGTGCTATTTGTATGTTCATACAATAACTAAAGTGGTATACAAGCATATGACTTTCTAGATCGTATGTGGTTACCGTAACGTATGTATAATGGTGTATTAAGGAAATACAACCAAGCCGTTACCATGAGGGAGAAGAAATTTAAGACGAAAAAGATAAACAAGGAAAGCGAGCGGATAATTAAGATTTCTTATAGCTTTGCTTATACCAAAGTCTTACATAACAAAATAAACATAACTGGAACAAAATCGATAGCATGTATATTGCTTCATTTATCGCGACTCTTGTAACAGGATACAGCGTGTAGCGCCCCATTTGTCAAAAACGTATGATTTACGAGTAAATTATGATCATCCATTTTGGCAAATTTGAAAGTAAAAGAATCTGTTTAAACAACCGCGGGTACTTGTAATGCACATTGTTTAAGGAAGGCTAAACAATATTATTAAACCATGGTCGATCATAGAGAAAGAGTTGAGAAATGGCAAAAAAGGTATTATATACGCTGTCAGCGAATCATCACCGAATGGAACACTAATGTAGGTAGAGGAATACGCATCTGACAGGTACTCTTATCTAAATGCTTGAATATTTTTATTACGTTTCTGTAAAGTAGTTCGTGAAAAGAATTACATAAAATAAAACTCTTTATTGTAAGCAAGTATTTACAATACATTATCCTAGTATATCCTATGAAGGTACTAGCCGCATTCCAGTATTGTAGATGGTTGAATCTTGTAAGTATCACAAAGATACATGATTGAATTCCAGGAACTACATAGAGCTGAACTTTGTATTAACAGTCAGAAAATTTATACGATTAGTATGTTATATAAATTTTTTTGATGATCGTTTTGATTATGGTACATGAGCAGGCGATTTTATGCTAAGTGGTGGTCGTAGCTCATCATTCAGAAGGAGCACAGTTGGATATGTCCCCGATTCATGTGCTTGCCTTTGACATCACTTGAAAAAATCTCTGTTGGTACTAGTGCCAAAAGTACAAATTTGCTATCAGTACAGAACTTTACTTAGGATTTAATAACAGCATCAATACACTGTTTATACTCTTGTCTTCTGTAGAATAGTTGGTGTTTTTGCAATTTCAATGCTAAATGCCTTTCAATAGTATGTTATTTATTGTCTATTAATATTTATAATATTTTCAAAATATTTTAAGTAGGTATTTCCTTAGGTTTCATGTCTTAGTTTTCTTGATTTATGAAAGGCTTGTTGCTTGCCTTAATTCTATGTTAGGCGTTCTAATTCATACTCGGAATGTTCTGCATGTTGCTATCTTGTGACGCCTGTGCTAATTTCAAACTCCTATTACATATTATTTAATGGTAGCTATGTGCTGTAAGAAAGAAATATATTTAGGAATCCGATTCTAAAGGAGTTTCATTCGTCGTGAAAACTGACAAAAACTTAGGAACCCCATAAAAACGTATGCTCGTATACAACGCAATACTTCCGTGCAAAATTACAGTTAGTTTACGACCTTGTCAAAGTAATTCTGTGTGCATTTTTGTTGGCACATAATAACAATGAAACAGAGCCTTTTCACCGTAATTTTTCGTATCGGCTCATGACCGAAAACTTGTGCAAATACATAAATTTCGCACTAGATTAAAGACTGTGGGAAAGCGTGTTCAAGTTTAAATCTACGCTGGCTAATTGATTGATTAATAGACGATACATTCAGTGAAGGTGGTATTTCCGTACAGAATATATAGATGCATTTAGCATAGTGTCTCTTTACCTGTACTAGGGATTATTTAATAACCGCAACAATTTAAAAAAAAATAGATAAAAAGATAATACAACGTATAGTAAAGTGCCTGGGGAGTTAGGCCTCGGAACCTAGTTACTTTTTTTACAGTTACAACTCAAAAGAATGGGAAAACATTTTAGTATTTTGATCCTTAAAACCTATATTAGGTGGTTTTACACTTATCACATTCAAAGTAACTGTGTTCCAAGGTTTCTATATTTTCAAGTGCTTAAAATACTCCACCAACCGCAACAATTTAAAAAAAAATAGATAAAAAGATAATACAACGTATAGTAAAGTGCCTGGGAAATTAGACCTCGGAACCTAGTTACTTTTTTTTACAGTTACAACTCAAAAGAATGGGAAAACATTTTAGTATTTTGATCCTTAAAACATATATTAGGTGGTCTTACACTTATCACATTCAAAGTAACTGTGTTCCAAGGTTTCTATATTTTCAAGTGCTTAAAATACTCCACCAGTAGTAGTAATTACAGTTCTATGATTACAGCTTATAATACTGCACATTATTGCCTTAGATGATAAAGTTGAATTACATAAATATAATCTCCCAACTGTATAGAAATGTTACTACTTTATTTAAGAATGAACAGAGTTCTATGTATCTATGAAAAGGAATGCGGCATTCATACACCACAATATTTCATTGAACATGAGTCGGGCATTCAACAAACACCGTTTGTGAAGAACATGTTTCTGTTTGATATATATGTTATACATACATACCTATATGTCGCTTTATTGAAATATTTCTGAACCGTCCAAGCCTGTAAACGAGAGCTCGTGTAGTGGTAAACTGTAACCACAGTCAAGAAATATTTTCTTAAACATGGACAAATGGTTGTTTTTTCCGGGATGTTGTTTTTTTACGATGTTTTGATGCGATTTGTTTTATTTTTTCAGTGGTACATTAACTTCTACATTCGTTTTTTCTGAATCAACAACGATGAACTGTAAATGAGGTGTGTGTATGTTCATGAGTCATTTTAGATGTCTCCATCCCCAAGTCAAGGGAAAAGTGCAAGAATATTTGCAAATATTTACATTTTCTATTGTTTCTCGTATCGTTTTAACAATCATTATACTACCTTTCTGCTTTCGAAAGCGTTTCTGACTTTAACATACAGAGCTATACCTATTCGGTATCTAGAGTTAACCTTATTTAACTATACCATGTAACCAGTTACGAAAATATGAAAAAGTATGATGTGGTTGTGCTAATAAATAAATATAGACTCCAAATATTATAGGTTACATTCTCAAAAGATATCTTATTAACTCCCAACTGAGTGACATACGATCGTTTACAATTTGTCAACAAGGCTTGTGAACCGCCGTGTAACTAAGAAAATTCAAATTAACGACAGACACTCCAAAGAAGTGAATGTTATTTCGTACCTTTCATCCCCTTTTGACAAATGAAGCCTTAAAATAACATCTCATTTATCTTAGTCCCGAAAATAACATATGTAAAAAAACTAGAAAGCTCGTTGCTAAAAGAATCTATCTAAGAAGCTTGCAATGTCTAATGGTAAGATACTCGGTCTTATTTAGCATAAAAATTCTTGAGATTATTGTATGTTTGCGTACAAACAAAAAGTTGCTTAGGCACCACACTAGCGCATTTATTTACCGTGGTAACACAGACAACAACAGAAGTAAATTGAAATTAAGTATGGGGGTTAAATAGTCTTCACAAACAAACTTTTACTACGATATAAACAACGAATATGAAAAATTTTGATATTTCAAGGAAACATAATTATGCAGGTGAAAAGAACTTTTATAGATTATTTATAACAATTTAAAATATGTTTTTGTAAAATTGAATACTTTTAAAATTTGAAAGCGATGTCCTTCTTACTAGTTCATATTGTGAGCAATTTATTTATTTATTTATATATTTACCAACTTACACTGACAGTATAAACCACACGTACAAGTTATTAGTAAGAACTTACATAAAATTAAAATTATTAGAGAAACAGAATAGAGTATTTATACATAACAACACTTAAGATAGTAGGAACTTTAACATAAGTGCATGACTTATAATAATAAATAAAAGTAGGTAGATAGATACATAGTAGTTTCTATTAAGAAATTGTACTAAGAAATTGTACTAGGGGATGCAATTGACTCAAGGTAACGCTCACTTATGGTCAAGAGTCTCGGTTCCTTTGATATTGATGAAATTTGATAATGACAATCAGATGAATGCGACTTTGTTACGGATAATTTGTGTTCGATAATGCCACTTGTTATTTTAGCTCGAATGGAACTCAAATATTGGTGCGATATTTCGGCGTAATTGGTAAAATCAGCATGCGGGCATAAATGTTTCAAATAACCGCATTGGTGTATTGCAATCGATCAAATAGTTATATCATGTATCTTTTGAATTCCTTTGTCACTTACCCATGTATGCACGTGAGTTGTAAAACAAGAAGGTACCGTCATAAAAAGTATGTACTGAGTAATGGAACCCCGGAGATCGCAAATCGTCACGGCACTTTGGTCTCGTCATATAATTTTTACTACTCTCATATTTTTCTATTTATTGCATGCTTTTGTTTCATCTAAGTTTTATGTACTACCGTGGATGTTGATGTTTTATTTTTCAGGGTTTCGTGATGCAAAAGAAAAATAGAACGCTACACGATTGCTGCGTTGTTCGTCTGTCTTTCTGTCTGTCAATATTACTTTTCTTAGAAACGCGTGGAAACATTAAGCTAAATTAAATATCAAATACATAGATTTAGGTTATTTTACATCCAATAAAAATCAAGCTTTAAAGTCTAATCAATAAAATATATGGCCATTTCTACCGTATATTTTGTATATTCGGTAGAAAATTAAAAAATTAATCAAAAAAAAATCATGAAGTTTGGCAAAAGCAAGGGAACAAACCAATGATGACATCGACATGACGAAAAACAATCGTTTTATTTTTGCCATTGGCAACTTGGTAAAATAACCCGTCATACACCGATTAATTAATGTTTTACTACAAAGATAGGTATGGTATTCCAACATATTTTGTCGTTAGAGTTATGTTACTATGTTCGGAACAAAGAGCTGAAATTTTCGAGGCCCTATTTTCATGACGCGTATTAGTCATCCTATAGAATCAATTCATACTTTCATTCATAATCATAAATCATTTCAGCCCAAAGACGAAGATATTGTGGATAGACTGTCATTAAGGATCCTAACCTTGTCCAGTCATGAGCCTGGTCCTGGTCACTAATCCAGAATTTCTGACACAAAGACCAACAGTTCTGTAAGGTATATCTTGCTAATTGCTATTTCAGTTAGGTGACTCTATGTAGACAAAAATAACAGTATTAAGTTTTTCCTAGTAGTGAAATTCTTTTAGAGAAACCTATTTCTTCTTTCATCTATACGATTAAATTTGCATCATTGCCCAGTGCTCACTTTTTCGCATAAATTAATTTGTTATTTAGGCCAATTAATCTAAACTTTCCACTCGCAATACGCACGTGCCGAAATTACTCATCTAGAAAGTTTTAATTAATAAATGACTCAATTGTTTCGGAATGAAATGAATGACTAAACATAGTCCATTTTCAGTAATATTTGTCCAATTTAAACTATTATAACACGATTCCTATTGAAACACTTCAATGTTTAATTTGAAATATAGTAAACTGTACCGGTTGCGATGTATTTATTTATTTGCAAAAAATAAACAGTACATAACTACTTAAAGCGAGACATAATGCTTTAGAAAACAGCAAATTGCTCAATTATCAGAACATATAAACCTAAATATTAATTTTATACAATGCTATGAACAGTAAAATAAATACTAAACATATGTATTACCATTGCATGCGTGGATATGATGAGCTCGTGAGTAGATATCTAACTATATGACAACAGTAATGTGGGCGGACTATGAAAAACTAATTTAACTCCGCGGTAAAAAGTTCGGGCGGACTCTGTTGCTGCGTGTTTCGGTTCATTACGTTATGAATGGCTCCTACAGCTTCGTGTCTTACCTAACAAATTCTCTTGTTTGCCTATTTCCTTACTTGGGCTCAAGTTTCTTCGGTTATTATTCCAGCGATACTTAAACAATTCCATCTGACTTACTTTAAGTAATGTTTTGTTAATTAATATTAACGTTATTAACTGTAAACCTGGTGTTTTTCTCCTTTATTACCCGGTATACAGATACCAAATAGATATTACTGATCTCATTTAGCTGTTCTGCACGGTGCAGAGCTTAGTACTATTGTAATATTTTGTATACGTGCCTGGTGTTTACAATGGTTGTAATACAGGTATAGCAAGAAGTTTTATATTACAACATGCATTACTTTCAAATTAGGGTTTCCGCATGCAAACGGCAGCGAGCCATGAATTCTGAAGTAATTCCATTATAAGTTTAAAGTTGAACATTTTCGAGTCGCAAATAATGTGGCTGGCTAAAATTTCCGCCTGATACTCTAATATGATTGGAGTGAGCTCGGCACTAAGCACATTAAAAACTTTTGAGTGGCGTAAACAAGTTGTTGTCGTCATACAACTGCTACTAGGTTTCACGTATCGCGTTACCTCTGTCGAGTGTGTATTAAATAACTCGGCAATGGCTCGAGCCGACTTACAATTTCAGCGGATTAGAACAATATTCGTGCTCGGTTGGCAGGTTATTGTCGGCGGTGAATGCGTCATTTGCGTATGAATTTCAACACCCCCAAAAGACTGTTAAGGAAAATAGGCAGTAGTGTTTCATACCCGCGAGGTCGTATAAGCACTGAGCCCGAATGAATAGAAATACCGACGGTGGCAACGCAAACGCTATGTAAAGAACCGTACAATATTTTTGGAATGTGGGCAACACGTCACATGGAACAATTCTAGGTATGCAAATATTTTGTTATATAATAATATGTGCGATACCTCGACATTTACTACTCATATGTAGAGTATAAGCAAACTCACAGAAAGTACGACTCCGCAATGAACTTGGCCTCAAAGTTTCCTTTTAGTTGGAAATTTGTTATCGAATTGTAACAGTTTATACGGATTAGTTATGAAAGTAAAGTAATAAATAAGTCTTACATTGACACCTTATAAGGATAAAATGTATAAAGTAATGTATGAACAACAACAAGTTTGCCAAAATGACTCCCGTCTGCCTAATAATGGTACGCCAGTGAAGTATGTAAGTGGTAGTTATATCCCAGTTGCTAAGCTTTTTACTTTTTATCACTCACTTAAAAGACCCAGGATTAAAACTAGAGCGAAACATATGCGCTAGTAAAATGTTACAAGTTTTAATTGCAATGCCCTCTAGACATGATTTGATAGGAACTGCCTGCTGTAGAAATCGATAGAGTGCGTCTGTTTGGTAATATTAGGACTTGGTTTAGATATCCACCTCATAGGTCTTAGGTTCGAAACGAGGCAAGTGCTAGTAGACTTTTTTAAAGTCATATGTAATTTATATGTTTATCTTAGAGATTACCTACTAATTTATGTTAAAAAAAGCGTAAAGAAATCGAAACTTATAATTATAACTAGCCTTTCGCGGCGCGGATTCACCCGTGTTATGTTTGAACTTTGGTTACTACTCAGCTCCCGTAGCCAATAGCGTGATATTATAACTGTTATAATATAATTAATTATAAAACCTTCCTCAAGAGCTGGGCTATCAAACGCAAAAATAATTATTAAAATCCTACTCGTAGTTCCGGAGATTAGTGCGTTCAAACAAACAAACAAACATGCTCTTCCGCTTTATATAATAGTATAGATAATACACATTTATGTGTACGCCATGTTATCACCAATCCGGGTGCTGATCAATGCTTATGCCTCCTCTGTGCGAGAAGAGGCCTTCACCCTGCAATGGGGATATAATGGGCTGGGACGATTTGCTAATGAAATTTGCCAATTAACTACGCTTGGTAGACAAAATTATTTCTAAACATTTTGGATCATTTACTTTGCAAACAATACCAAAAACAACATGAATGTGCTGCAGTTTAGGTTACTCTGTCTTTAATCGTAACATTATCTAATGTTGCCGGGTACAAAATGAGGTACCTCAACTATGTTCTAAGTACAGCAAGACTAGAATAATAATGAGAGCTCGAAAATCGTTAATAGGATTATGCTGGCAAATTGGATATTGAACATAAGCCGGTCTAAGTTCGCGGTGGACACCAAGTATCCGTAATTAGCAGTAACTAAGGGGATCGGGCGTACGCCTGCCTGATTAAAACTAGCTTAACTGTAACAACAGTTGGCAGTGTTGCACGGGTGACCCAAATTGTAACTACTTATTAATTGTAATACTGGCAAACTATTAAAACTTCTATTTTGAAATTAATGAAACCGTACCAAAGTGAACTAATTTACACTGATTGTAGTAAAATTGTTTTACCACTATGTATATATGTATAATATGTTAGGTATTGCTGTTCATTGTCCCACTGCAGGGAAAGGCCTCTTCTCATAAAGAGAAGGCATGAGCATTGATCGCCACGCTTACTCAATGCGGATTGGTGATTTCAAACTCTTTTTTTTTGTAAATCCAAGTTTCTCCTTTAGCGTATATAATATATTCAATAGATAGAGTAATAAATGTATATTTTATGCAGTTATGAAGTTTCTATGCGACATTCAAATTTGGGTTAATATACCATAGTGCTTAGTAGAAGTTAGGCAAACTTTATGTTATATGAATAGCATTATTTAACACGAAATATATTATTTAAACATGCATAATCAAGTAGGTCGTTTACATTGCATTATTTGGTATATTTGTAAAATATATTTCGTATTTATATGTGAGATATATGGTGCTGTACTAGCTATGGAATAACAAACAGTTGTTTATTAGTGTTATCACGTTCTATATACATATTTGTTAACAATTGTTTGTTAGTTTTGTCATATTAGTACATTTATATTATGTTTTGATTGACGTTGCGCAATAGGTTGGCTTTCTGTCAACCCTTGCATTTTGTGATAGGTATACATATTTTTGTTATAGACCAGATTTTATAAATATTTTTTTTTTATATATACCAGTTCAAAAGATAGTGCTCTTTAATAGAAGGAATTATTTAGGCTGGGATTCTAAACGGAATAAACTGATTAACTGTTGACACAGTGGTAGTTTCTACGACTTATATAGGTAGTGAGGTTACTGTTTCGCATATATTTCATTTCTATTATTTAAATTTGTCACTGCAGTATAAAGACCTCTTCCAATCTATTCGGTAGCACCTAGAGTACGATTCATCTGATTTCACAAGTAATTTTAAAAAGCCTTTACATTGGTACACTAGCGTAAGCATAATATAATAAACAAGAAACAAAAAAAATAACCCGTAAAACAAGCCCGGTACATCTCTGCTTACACTTTTGCAAAAAGAAAAATCCACGATAGAGCGTTATATCAAAGGAAAATAAAAAAAAGATAACTTTGCAGTCTTAATCAGAAATGTACCAACTTTAGCTGGTATGGTGCAGTGCGTGTACAATTTGTGAAGGATGATAACGAGCATGCAACCTTGTAAAATGAAAAGCTCAGCTCGGTTAGGGTTACCAGATATAAAACTGAAAAGTCCCAGTACTTCGCACCTCTTTTTTTGTTGGCGAAATATTCTGAAAACATCTATGTCTTAAAAATGAGGTGCTACGTGAATAGTGACTGCTGTATTATCCGATCACACGATTTGTACATTAGTCAAATTTGTCAATATCAAAAAAGGATAATACGTACAGCTCTAAATTAACATTTCATTCGATTCATCAAAAGTAATAAAGATGTAAAGTAGCAAACAAATTATACTTAGCAACAGTTAATTGCACTTTATTAAAAAATACTGATGTGTACCTATTGCTGCAATCCTGATCCGCCATCCCTAATTATGGCTGGGATTCACACCGTCTCTCCGTACAAACGTTAACTCAATTTCGTAGGGCGTAAAAATAAATTAAAACTCACTCGTTGGTGGCATAAACAACCCAGTCGACCGGGTCATATTGTACTGAATAATTAAATGGCCGACGTCTACACGAATCCAAATGAATTATCGAGTCTAAACAATTAAAAGTTTCGCTATTCAATTATCAATTACGGGTTCATGACGCCGGCCGGTTTTGATTGGACTTCCATATTAATCGATTTTGTGGTTAGCTAAACATTATATAGCATTCAAATTTATTGACAAAATTGTTATGAAATTGTGGATGATTGATACTATGCTAATGCACGTATTATAATATTTTAGTTCTCTTATTGCTTGTCTTACAATTTATTGTATATAGGTACTTAACATATAAACAATCTTTTGTTTTGATTGTATAGAGCTTTATCTATCCCAAGGGGTGAAGGGCATCATGCATGTTTGAGATATGTATAGTATATGAGTAATATTATTTATGTATAGTATAACAAAATTTAAGTGTCTAATTAAAACATGCTCTCGTGAAAATATATAAAACCTGTAATCCAATGTAACAGAACATTCAATTGTTTATATAGTCAATTGATATTTTCAAGAACATTCGATATAAAATATTATGGAGTAATTTTATCTTTTAATTAATAACCATTCATTCAAAATCAGCCTTAAGATTTAAAGGCGGTTCGCCCTTCGCATCCAATTAAGCTTTCCTGCGTTCTTAAATCAATCCCATTTTGGCGGTAAAGTCATTGGAGTTTTAACGAGGTGCGAGTTAGAGGGCTCTGTCGATATTCAGTTATACAATCAAAAGTTGAGATTCGCTGGCACTATAAAATAAAAAGTTAAAACGAACAAAGTTTCACAACTTCGGTATGAAAAGTAGTCGGCCAATCTCTTAATCTCAATCAATAATATTAGTTGGTATACAATTCACTTTACATGGCGTACTAGTATATTATGCATTCGCTGTTGACTATTTTCGATGGCTTGTGTTGGAGGACGCTATCCCCAGTACCTATTATTAAGGTTTAAAAATAGTTTATATTTCCTGAATTTTAATAACTAAGTGTAGGGATACGAATATGGCTTCCCAGCATTGCAGACACAATTTTTTGAAAACACTACCAAAGCGTTGCCGACCGTGTGCAGAAGAATAATGGACAAAAACGGAGAATGAGGGCGATCAAGAGTGTAATCCAGCGCTCTCACTAAACGAAACAAAATCGTTAATGTTTACAGGCCAAACCAGCGAGGATCCTTACATATTAAATTAAGTTAATCAACATTCACTGATCAATGAACCAAAGAAAATTGCAAACTGAACTAGGTTAACTTATGAACAGAATTTCTTGGTAATCAAAAACACATTACTACAGGATGCAGTTATGTTGAAATTTACAGCTGCACTGTATGTGTTAACAAACGAACTCCGTTTGTTAACACATACAGTGTTCTTTGTATCTTAGTTCACAGATTTGTATCTTGTGTTCGGACTGTGTTACGAGTATGGTGCGATACATGTTCCTCTGGTCTCTTGAATACGTTCGGATTTAGAAATGTACAAGGCACGATCAAAAGCACTTTGTTTATGAAACTGCTGAACGTGTCCTAATTTAGCCTTTATATCGCACGGTTTCTACAGACAATTATCATTAAAATAATTAAATATACATAACATAAAATTTTGTCACTTTTTGAAAATCTTTGGAAATATTTTTCGCAATTCTTTTATTGCAACAATGCCTTTAGTTAGAATACTAAAAGCGATTTGGGCGACATACATAATATACTTTATACGTTTATTTGATTTCAAAAATATTATTTATAGAAAACGTAATCACTGATTAATATGATTTTGAGACAATAAAATATTTTCTTACGCGTATCTACGTCCGTATCTACACGCCTGTATGTCATTAGAGCATAAATAATAGGTAAAATAATACGTAATTCTCTAAATACCTGTAATACAGCAGCGATACAAGTGCATGAAGTAGTAAGTTAACGAGATGGTAACCCGCTGGTTGCAATCCATGGATGGCATAGTTCCATCTGAATGTCAGTACCGTCAGCGGACGATACGATTTGTGTGATTGTTCCTGTAACAAGAGATAATTTTTATTAAGAAATGCATAAATTAAAGATATCGTAATATTATTTCTATTTTTCCGTTAGATAAGTAGCTGCAAGTATCACTGTGCTTTGCGTGTAAAATTAACGACATAGAAGATTTTCTGTTTGTTAGTACGTTGCTTGTACTTAGTCAGGTTTCAGATATAAAAACTTATAAACTTTATAATAGAAACTTCTTCTATTCACTGTAGCTGTTATATAACTACATAATAGTATTTATAAATGAGGTCTGCCAAAAATCGTCATAAACCGACTGCCCATAAAACCTAAGCTAGGTTTTTTCAGACAGCCACGACACTGACAGGCCGCAGGGGTAGGAAGTCGTCTTCCTATTGTCGCGTGTCTTTAGTATACATATTTGGAGGTGGTCTAGGCTCCGTTCTAAGCTGACTTTAGAATCTGGTTCTATTCCAAAAACATTTATTACTATCGTTTCTATGAAGCTCGAAAATATCTTTTACAGTGTTTTGCATAAATAATCATTTCTGCAGTCGCAGAATTATCTTTATAGCTATTATTAATATTATTAACTATTATACTATATATTGTAAAGATGGATTGTCCATGTGTACAATACATAAAATATTTGGAACAATTTCAAAATAAAAATCTCTGGAACAAACTATTTAAAATAGGCACACAACTTAAGTATTGGGGCACGTTCTTCTAGTAAGGACGCACTAACGAATTCTCATTAATAGAAACTGTGATCGGTAGTTACGGGACAATTCCACCCACATGCTCGTCACTGTGACTTCTGTAAGCCAGGATTAACAGTGAAGAACCATTACGGACACCGAGCTTTGACACTCGGGCGTCCCGAACTGCTAGGCGGCAGTTAGTCTAACGATTCGATATGTAGGTACACTAACATATCGAGAAATATTTCATAGTCATATTTATGAGTATGAAATGTTTCTCGTATCTGTTTGTAAAGCATATTCTGGAACTGTGCCCGGTGTAGTGTACTAGACTTCTATTATATCGGTCCTAATGTCAGTACTATAATACCTCTTCCTATCCTTACAGAGAAAAGGTATGAGACAATGTTGTATACAGTATTATAATATAAGCCTTGTCAGAGCTGTTTATGGTATTGTTACTGTTCACAAAGAATCCATAGAGCACATTCAAGAGAAGATAAACTGGACTTTGACGGATTTTAAGTTATTCATAGCGCGAATTATCTTTTTAAAACTGTGTCATAAAAACATTGAGGTATTCCGTTTTATTTATTTCCTTTTCTTGACATATTTACCTAACACATAAGAATCTTAAAAAAGATCGTTAATAATAAAATTTAAAAAAACAATTATCTATTAAAATAAAAAATATTTATATAGTCGAATTTCGGCTGGGGGACCACTAGAATAGACATAATTTTAATAGAGTATAAAAGACAACAAAAGATGTATTATTAATTCATATTGTTATGTAATTCAAAGATATGGGTCAAATATGAGAGGAGTAGGTAGGTACAATTGTGAATATACACGAGGAAAACAATTGGTAAACATCCCTTACATTAGCCAAGGACGTTTTTTGTGTTTATATTTAGAAAGCCAGTACCTACTGTTATGAACATACAACTGGTATTATTGTGTATTTCAATAAATAAAAGACACACGTCCATAATTCGCCCACAACAGGTCAAAGGTCTCTTCTCACACAGAGCTAATCTCTATCGATCTATCCTTGTATTTATATTAATTAATCATCTAATATAAATATTTGACTGTTACACAAATGTTTTATTTCAAAACTTGTCATAAGCGATTACATACTTGTCATATAACCTGACTGTCGCTTTTCTTTGTAAAAAAACTAGGTGTGTCCAGTTGACGAAACCATAAAAGTAATTAAATTCAAATTTCACTACGCGTAAAAATCTTGGCGTACCTAGATGACTAAATAATAAGTGATACTAATTTCGAATTTCACCAAGTGGACACACATGTGTCCAGTCTCTCTAATCTATAGCCTACAAGCTCGCCTAAATTTTCCAGAAATTTTTAGACATCAATTTGCTGTCAATCCAAGTTTTTCCGTGGTTTTACTTTATCGTTATGGCATAAAGGTAATAAGAAAATATTTACAGGCTTTTGTAGTTAACTGGTTTTGATCCCATTTCAAAAGAGATTGTTAAAATAATTTTATACTATTTAAAAATATCGCGTAATTAAACCAGCTACTTCAATTACGAACAGTCGTCACAAACTACTACTTATAAATTACGCAAGGATGTATCAAAATATGTTTTCGGTAAAGATGTTGTTATCCATTTGGCCAACACTGTCTTTCAGTTAGCGCTTACGGCACCCAAGGGATACGCCAATATGGCCTCTTAGTTGGCGAACTTATGCTCGTAATGGAATGTTACATTTATAATTATAACAAAGGAATTATGTACTTATTATAATCTTCATTTACGATTTATACACTTGAATTTTAAGTGACCACCCCAAGGGTGCATAATACTGAGTCAGTTAGTTACATGTAAGTTATAGTACTAGAAAACTATGTAAACAAAGACGAATTATCATTAAATATTCGCTGCAGAACATATTATTATGATTCTTCCAAAGAAAAGTGTTTGCCTCAGCCAGCTTGGTAGGCAAATTAGTGACCGCAGTAAGTTGATATAGTACGTAGATAATGCTGCCCACTATCTGATTTTTCCTTAAAAAATAAAAGCTACTCCGATAGCTGTTGTCTAAAAATAGCGCAAGTAAGTAAATTTGTTAGCCTACGATAGTAAAGAAATAGGTACTACTACATTGATTGTACTGCTACGGTAGGTAGCAACATGGAACGACCACGACGAGGTCATGTTTAAGGCCTATGGCTTAGCGTGCTCTCTGAAACATGTGCGTGTAACACAACACAAGTAACCTGTGTTTCTATATATCTTTGATATAAGTTTGCGCTTATGTTCCTTATCGTTAGGTCTCTTGGATTCGCCGAGCCACTTGTACCAAAAAGTTATAGGTACTAAGAGAAATAAAAGCAAACAAATGGAGTACGAAAATAAACGGAGGGGTGTGACACAAAAGATTAGATACGGTCGAAGTGCATTGGCTTACAATAAAGTTACAACTCTAACTCAATATTATGATGACATAAAACCTATTCTGTAATACCTACGAGGCCGTCACTTAAAACATGCGCATATAAACGATAAAAAAATAATATAAATGGATCAGTTTCACTCTGCATAACGTAACACTCACAAAAATGTGGCTGTCTCATAAAAGTGATTCATGTGCTAACAAAATTAGCAAGTGGAACGGAGCGATATGAGCAGCTTCTTCTTTAAATGAAATTCCATGTCAGGTGTAGAGGTAGTGCTATAATGTGAGCCCATTTATCACAGACAACAATATAGGGTACACTAATAAATATCACTTGTCACGAGTTCAGCAATGCTATTATAGATCGTTGAATGCTGCTGGCTGCTGGCCTCAGTCGATTTTTCACAAGTTTAATGAGCACTGCAGTTTAACAACGCAAAAGTTCGTCAGTTCCCAAAATGAAAATTCAACTTTACAAAGTTATGTTATCGTAAAATGAAACGACATATTTTTATAGTATTACTTTTAAAAACATGGCCTGATTTATTATTATGGGACGAATAACAATTGGGATCAGTCATTACGGAGGACGCCGGCAAACCGCAATTGCGATTTGTTGAAAAAACATTTCCAAGTCGGTACTTATTACAAATTAGCTTCAGCCTATAGGTTCGTTCACGTAAACTTCACGATTGGATCGTTCGCTGGCCAATTCTCTGGCGTTCGTGCTTTCACTATAGATATCAGTTTTGGTTACTTACTAATCAAGGAACAAGTAATTCGTTTAATATTTAAGCTTAAACGTTACTGTACATATACAGGTACCAGTAGCGAAGAGTCACTTTTCCGAGGAGGGAAGCCGGTGGGACTAAAATACTTTGAGTTTCGGAAGGCCAGTTAGACTTTAAGTAGACACTCAAGCAGTGATAGGTTTACACCTATCACTCCTCCTTATGGAGGTCAGGGCATATTTTAAAAGGGAAGCCGGCAGGAAACGTGTTATATGGACGCTTCGCCACTGACAGGTACTATCATAAACTTCCAGTATAACAAATAACAACACAAATACAAATAAAAGCCTTTATATACATATATACGCATATCGGTATATTAAAACAAACGAGCAGAACAATTAAACGGTCGATTATGTGCGTATTGTTGCGGTTGTGGCGTGGCCCGCATTCGTCAGTCCGCGGAACGGATTGATGGGTTATGATAAATAATAGATACCCCAAGCGTCAGCTTTGCTTTTATACAGGAAGCTTGACAATGAGCAAATGTTTAACGGGAGAGCGCGTAGAAAATCACTAGCATACGTTTGACTCGGTTTAAAAACATCAGATTGTTCGTGGTATTGAGGGGTTGCATATCGAGGGTAGCGTAATAATAATCTTAATTGGAACAAATATATGCGAATTAAGACCATTATGAGATGGGGTGTAATATTTTTTGCCTGTGCGTTTGATGTTTAAATATTGCAAGCGACTGGAGGCTATGAAAACTGTTTTCAACCAAGCAGTAAATTTACTAGAATGTAATAAAGCAAATTCCTATATACAAGTAGTATCACACTGTTTTTTGGATGGAGTAGACAGAGTAACACACACGTTTCGCCAGCCTGCATTAAGTCCTTTGTAATAGGAGGCGAGCCTGTTGCCATATTTCCGTCACAATTTAAAAAAAAAATAGTATTTTTCCTTAACAAGAACCAATAACCAACAAGAACTAACCTAACTCAATATTAAATGGTAATATTATTTAGAATATAATAATTAATCTTTCCACAAATTCAATACATACAGTTACAAAAAGAAGATTGATTAATAATATAATTTTCATTTTAGCCGTTGGCTAATTAGACTTAGTATTGTAAAATGTGTTGTTTTCCGTACAAATTACAATTCAAATTGTAATAACACGCCCGTACAACTGGTGTTTTGATAAGTGGTCTTTAATCCACATTACCTAAATTCCAAATTAAAAAATATATATATCTACTTTAAAAAAAAAAACTAATATTTAATATAGAAGTAAGAAATTTATATGTTGGTATGTTCAAAACGTGACAGGCAGATGGCAACAGCGTCTTATATTTGCTCAAGAGATTAATGTCTACGGCTGGGTGTAATAACCGTAACAGAGGGAAGGTGACAGAAACCACCGCGCCACGCCGCGGCTTCCACTGAGGGAGAAACATTGTATAAGATTGTCGCGATAGTATTTACGAGATTTGTAACAAGTGAGTCTAAAAATAAGGGCTCGTAGCTAGGCACGCTCGGATCAATACATTTTGTAAATGTAAAGTTAAACGCATTTGTCGCGGATTAAAGGGTAGGTCACTATTTTCTATGACATATTGTTAGTTCCAACTAGCTCTCTATGTACCTGCGCTTATTTCAAAGGTAGGCTATAATATATGACGTATAATTTAAGCCGAAAAACAGTTAAGCGAATCGTTAATGCCTAATAAGTATTGCAAACTTTAAAAATTATATTTAACCGGATAGTAAGTCCGAAAAAAAACATTTTTCAGTGTTCTATTTGCTCTAATCTTGTTAGGATACTTTGTGTCAACATAATTATCACGCTGTCAACTGAAAGTGGATGTAAGTATTGTATAATTCTCGACTAAAAGCAGCAATGTGTAAATCGATTGTAATAGGGCCTCAAGGCTCAACCGGGACTTGTTGGTTGTTTTGCCGTACAAAAAACTGGCTTAGGATGTAATTCTTTTCGCGTGGCTACACAATTTCCACAGCTTCAGGCATGTACAAATTTGAACTGAAACTTTTTTATTTTATATTTTTTATACTTCACATAGGCAGTTAAAAATACGCGCTCCTGGTTAAATGTTGCCGTACCCAATGGCTAGCAATACCTCAGTCATTAATCACGCCTTGTCGACTCTGAAACATTTGTTTTAAAGAGGTACACGTACAGGAATTTCACTTACTCTAAGTACCTACTGGAACACACATTTCTCACTAATACAAAGCGGCAGAATAATCCAACAGAGTACTACAGTGGTAATCATTGCAGTAGGTACCATCTTCAATGCAAATAGAGTACATTTTTCCAAATGAGTTGTTTGTAAAAGTAAACCTGAAATGTATAAGGTTTCGCTGATATTCAGTAATAAGGATCCCTGTACTGAGACACGTAACTACATAGCCTCAGGTTGCAAATTGATTAAAGTACTTACATCGTATCTTCTTATAACTACATTACTTTAACAAAAAAAGAGTTTATTTATCTGTACGATTTGGAAAATCTTTTCACTGTTAAAGAATTACAACATTACATGTTATGCAGTCTAATCAATACGCTTAGACACCATTTAGGTGTGAATTATGGGTTTTAGTTTACGCGCGCAAATTATGTACATCACATCTTCTAAGCCCATGAGTGACTGAGTAGCTTATTATGTTTGGTTATATAATAAATCAATATACCTTACTACGTGTAGAAGCTAGTAAATAATTCCTATTAATTACCTACGTCAAAATAGTTAAATATTGATGTCGATATTTGTATAAGTTGTAAAGAAGAGTAGAAGTCGACATAACTAGATGAGGAAAGCCTCGAACAGAAATTAGCCTACCTTAATACTAACTGCTGACAATTCAAATTAAAAGTTCTAATGGAATTTTAACAGCTACTTAAAAAAGTACGAAATAAGCAGCTCTCGGCGGACGGTGGCGTGTAGAGATTTATGGCCAGATTGAAAGTATGATCAATAATAGAAAAGTTAATATTTTTTGCTTATTAGGTACTAAAAAAACTAAAGTAGTACTGTGATTAACACGAAATTTCAAGAACAACATATGAAACAAAAATTCGGTAGGTAGTTTATATAAAGGAAACGTCAGCTAAGAATGAAATTTGCGGCAGGGCCGAATAGGGTTAACCCGAGAAAAGTCGGGGGTGAGCTAGCAATAATTTGTATCAAGACGTACACTACTAGACATAGGCTTAAGCCTTCTACCAAGCATCTACACTAGCAAACTAAATGATATAGTACAATATTATGGTATAACAAAATTATGTAAATGAATATTATGATGCCCATGAAATAATATTCAGATTAAGTTGTTCCCAAAAATATAACATGTTATAGTAGTAACCCAAATGTGGATTTGTGTGGACACAAAGCCTACTCGTGTTTTTATGTGGCAAAGGAAAGAAAAATGTCTAAAGCACTTCCACGGTAAAGAGCCGGGGCGGAAAAAAACACGCCCAGAGCTAAAGGTCGCTAAAGCGTAATCCCTTGTTCGGAGCTGCTGTTTTTACATAAGAAAAAAACAATTTAGTTTTCTCGTACGAGATTTTGTTAGGTGTAATCTATCAGTAGTATACAGGATGATTTTGGGAGCATTGGTGGCATTTCAGGAGATAATACGTTATCTTCTAAAATGCCACCAACTCATCGTATCAAAATATAAACTGTCATAACTATTTATTTGGTGGTTCAAAAACGTATGAGTATAAATGTTAATCAAGGTGATTAACATTTATACTCATACGTTTTTAAAAAAGAAGCATAATAAAGGTATTATGCTTTGTATTTCAAAACCAAAAATCAAAATTGTTAGCATGTACCGATCGGCTTATACAAAGGGAACAAAACGCTTGTGCTCAATGTTGTTAAGACATTCTACCCATAAGCTATACGTAACGATTGTCATAAAAAAACATTTTTCCCTTAAAATGAAGTCCAGAGGAAAACTGCATCTAGCTTGCTTTGTGTTTGGTGTAGTTAAGTAACAGAAATCTGAATACCTACACAACAAACTAGGTTGGTGACGAATAAGAGGGAGCGTGGGAGAAGGCATTGTTCACAGCAGCTCACAACAATTGATACATTAGAAAAAGACTTCATGAACAGCTTTTAAATGCGCAACGTAAACTAGACATGGCCAACGTAAATGTGTCTATTATAAAATGTCACTGTAACTTAGTCCAGTTTATGTCGGTAAACATGGTATGTATGTGTGTGTGTCCGTGTGTGTGTAAGTTTATTTGTTCCAAACAGAAAAATCTGAGTCACCGCACGAAATAGATTAATACCAATGTATGTAAATTTATTAACATTTTTTTTTTCTTTTCCTCTTTTTAATAACTTTATGTTACACATATCTAATTTAAATACCTACTTATCACTTTATTATACTATACATATACCACTGGTTTACTTCCGTCACTACCTCACAATTCAGTTCCAGTTGAAAACCAGCGTCAGACACTAGCGGTCTGGTATACTACTGAACTGAGCCTATTTGGCGTAGCTGTGAGACATATTCTACCAACCTGTTTAAAGTATTGTATCTGTTGTTGTTAATAATTGTGTTGTCGGTTACCTTGTGTTAATTCGTGTGTGTCTTTTGTCTGTGTCAAATAAATGTTTTACTTTTCATTCTTTTAAAATAAAATAAATTCAATTACTTATGTAAAAAGTAGAAATACGCCTCTTCTGAAATATCGATTCATAGCTACAAAGTTTCACATTGCCAATTTGCATTTGCCATTTTATAGCACTTTGCCATTGTAGGCCCGATTGATAATGTAAAGTAAAAACCTATAGTTCATTTGTTTTCGGCAATTCAGACAAAAGGACAATTGCATACGTAAGAACATAATATAAAAGGTAGCATCATTTTAAGACTATACTATTTATAAGTTGTGACTTGAAGGGTTAAGTCACGTAACGTTGTGTCAGTACTATTGCAAAGTCAAGTAGCTCAACAAAAATTGGATCCCTTTATTGATAACAAGAAGGAACGTCAAAGGTTTATGTACGTAATATTTTGTAGAACTAAATATAATGATTTCAAAAGGTGCCTAAGGGGAAACATAGAAAGAACTAACTATTTGTTGTATACTATAGTGTATACTTACTAACTTAGAACTTGAATAAGAAGTATAGGTATACCTTCAGTGCGTGAACAAACTTTATGAAATTGATGCGTTTGATTGTCCGTGAGGTTATGTAGTTAAAGTCTCTCCATTGCAGTTCTGCTATACAAAAGAAGAAAGCCGAAATAGGTATCATACAAGCTATGTAAATAAGTATTTATATGAAACGTAAGATGTGCTTTTGCGATCCCGGCGGTGCAGCTGTTAGGCTGTTTTTAGTCACGGTCTTTTTAGTAGAACAGAACTACTAAGAATGTCGTGACTATTAATGTTTTAAAAAAATGTGATTCGCAAATTTAACAGTCTGAAGACATACATTGGACATAAGCCTCTTCTTAAAACTACATAAATCTTCTAAAGCCTTAGCCAACAACGCTTGGTAGGCGAATCGGAGCAAGGTTACATTTAGTGCGCAAATAACGTTACCCAACCCTCGGTAGGATTTTGTGGATCCTTATTATTTTAATGTCTGGACGTACTTCGTGATTGGCGACGTGTGTAAAACATTACATTTCCTGATGCAATGTAGTATTAAAAACTAAACAACTACAACATATGTCAAGTTCTAATGCAAACGCTGTAGGGATTACCATGTATTATCCATTTACTACCGACAGTACACTTAAACCCTTTAAACCATAGCCTTAGTAATAAGCGGCTTATGACCAGTAATACGAGTTACAATCTTTTTTTGCATGCTTCATTCTGCTTTTAATAACTTTAACAGGTTAACCGTGATCGGTGAGTCCGTTGACAGATAAAAGTAAATCTGACGTCACAATTGTCGTCCAGAGGCCCTAGACAAGCGGCATAGATTTCTATTCTATTCATAGATTTGATTAAAAAATGTATGGGATTGACATAAGCTAGCGACAATGTTAGTGTTAGCTTATGTCAATCCTATACATTTTTGTCACTTGTATAGGGACTCTGGTTATATCTATACAATTATACAGTTCTCAAGGAAGGTTATAGGCTATTTAACATCACGCTACTGGTGACGGGAGCAGATCAGTAAGCAAAGACGTGCGTAAAACGCGGAAAGCTAGTTATAGATACATATTTAATTTAAAAATGAAATTTTAAAGTTTATACAAACTACTGAGAAGGCAATAGACAAAATAAGATTTCTTTCTCTCTTATTATCTTCTTCTAACTGTCGGATACAAGTTGGTGTGTTTTCTTAGGTTTAATTTTTAACATTACTTAAAAAACACAGTCATGTCCATAGGTTATACTCGGCTATAGTGTGTTTGGGTGTTTCTATGTATAATATGTATGTATTTACAAAAAAAAAAGTATATAAAAATGGTATGTCCACATTCTAGAACCCATAACACAAGCATATAATATGCTTACTTTGGGTCTAGATGGCGTTGTGTGTAGTTGTTGAAATATTATTATTATTATTATTATTATTATTATAGTAACAACATTATTACAAGGTAGGTTGTGTTGTTAACCACCTCGCCAGTATAAAAATAATTACATAATATGTTTAATATTGTAAAACTCATACTATAAAGTTAATACTTCTATAGCGTACTTGTAATACTTATTTTCCACTGTAAATATAAAAACGTAAAATGTCTGTGCTACATCAAAATTAAAACTGATACTTAAAAACCGCCATCATCGCATATACGAGGCTTTAAAGTCGGTGTCTTAATACGAACCTTAAATTGAGCAATCTATTTATAATTAAGTTAAAATGTGGCATCAACCGCCGAGCCTTTTACCTACTAAATTGGAGTCGGCTTCCAGTAGAACCGGTTGTGAAATATCAGAATTTTACATAAAGTCATCCGATCTTCACAATCCAATTAATTGGATTCATTAGCTTTCATATCATATCGGCCCATTATTAGGTAGGTAGGTACTAGAAGGTATGACCATTGATCGCCACGCTTGCTCAAAGCGGATTGGCAATTTCAGACTCCCTCAGAAGTACAAGTTTCCTCACGATGTTTTCCTTCACCGTCAGTCAGAAATGTCCAGATAATCTTAGAAATATATATGTGTATATGATTTGAAAATCACATTGGTACTTGCCCGGATTCGAACCCTCGACCTGGTGTTTACGAAGAAGTTTTAATCAAAGTGATAACAAATTTAAAAAAAATATTATTAGCTAGTAAACAACGTAACGTAATTCTAAGGATTCATGTTGCCGCCGTCGTCCGGGTGAGAGAAACTTAAAAATACAAAAGAAAATAAAATTTGAAGAAACTTGATTGCCCCATACCATGTCTTTCAAATTTATACTCTTCTTCTATCTTTCCTTACACTATTTATTGTTTTATCTTTACTTAAGAATTAAAGTAAATTTTAAAATCCTTTTTAACTGTTACTATCCGTTCTTCTTCTTGTCATGTAGGTTACACAGCTGTTGGAAGAACTGATAATAGACCGTCATTGTTATTGACCTATAGGTAAATAGGCTTTTAATTAATTGAAAATAATTTTACTAAACATACAACAGGATAAAAATGTAATAAATTCAAAAATATACGCACAATATAAAAATACATCACATACACAACACATGCGTTAATCGAAATTTAAAAGATTTGCGACTCATAAATTTGAAATTTTTATCGTTGAAAATATTCCAATCTAAAATGAAAAATAATCTAGTAAAACATTATGTTGTCCAACATAGAGTAATAACTACATGAAGAAGCTTTAAAGCTTTTCAGATTAATCTAAAAAGTTTTAAAATCTAAATGCAATTTCTCTGTAACGAGCGATCACTCTATGGAAAGAATTGCGGTTTTTGTCCGTCTCAGGTATAACTAAGTTGGTTTTCTTTTTGCGGTGTTATTACTTTTTTACTGTAGTTAAATCAGAGAGAACCGTAACAGCTTTTTTAAGATTGGTGTCCTATAAGCGGGGCATGAAGAAGCACAAAATCCTGCTATAGTATCGACATCAATGGCCATCTTAACAGAACTTTGCTACGATGGCTTTTGGGATTGTATCTAACACTCCTGAACGTTACTGATTAGTTACTATGAGGCTAAATGGAGTCACTATCAAAAGAATAAATGAAATAAGGTAGTCGCTACGAAGTATTTTGCTCAAAATAAACTGCCCGATTAGGTAAGAACGTAAGTAAAATCGAAGCTAAATAATACAAAATCCATTATATACTGGTGACTATGCACAAACATTTAGTAAACACTGTTTTGGCACTAGCAGGCACTTTATCTCTAGTCGCTGGGTCAGCGATTTTCTTTATTGTATGTCTTTAGGCTATGGTAATTGCTTACCATCAGGCTGGTTACAGCTTCGACAATTTAGTGATCTATAAAAAATAATTCGTTTTGCTTACGTCTCCTATCCATAGGTAGTCTATATGGCCTAAACTTTAGTTTCATAGCTGAAGTAGTTTTTGAGATGTTGTATTTAGCCAGCGAGTTAGTTTACTCTTTGATATAATATAATAGTTGGAATGAATACCATTAACATTTATTCTATTGTAACGTCTTGTTAACTGAGAGTTGTGTTTGTTGTTACACTATTTAAATACTAATTTCTAAACACTTTCACAAATCCAGTACAGTTTGTGAGTACTTAGCAAAAATGTGCGCATTCATATAGCCAGTCCGTTTTACAGACTCGTTTTATCGTATACATCTTTATTCAATTACGGCGTATGTATTTGTACGAGCAAGTTCACACACATGACTGTATCTAGTAAAAATACCGATCCGTACAGTTTCCATATCCATTAAAAACGATCCTATAAATTCGATGTGAATATTATACATCATATCCAGTAGTAGCTACTGGAGATAATGTATAATATTCACATTTTTAGTATTCGTTAAAACTGATCTGGTAAATACGGACGTTCTGTGTGCACGTGCACGAATGGTTTATTATTACTAAATGTTCTTCCTGGTTGCTGACCGACTTTACGACTCCGTAGGAGCGCTTTGCATACCATTTTTATGATAATGAAGTCTGGGGCAATTGCGAATTGTTTAGTGCCAGTAGGTACTAATGATCGGATGTGACGTAAAGATATGAATGTTGTTCGTTTAAGTGTGTACAAAGAAACGAACTCAACCAAAAGACCTCCGAGTATGAAGTAAAAGCTCTGTTTTTCCTTTTGATCCACGAAATGGATTTTAATACGGTATTCACTATAGTTCTTTCCCGAAGGTTTACAAGTATAATACATGCATATTATTGTATTACAGAAAAGCCGATAATTTCAACGATTTATAATCAAGACAAAAAAAGCATAAAAGTACCCACTTGCATAGTAGAGGGCTTATAGTATAATAATTATATGCAAAATAACTGGAAAGCGAAAGTCATATTGCGCTTCAGTAAATACAAACTGCCACCTTACACAGTCAAGTATTGTGGAAATGTGCCGCTAGGGGTTAACACAATGAAACTTTTTTCATTTCGTACAAAATACCTAACTAATAAAAATAAAGGGACACAATTAAAAATTGTTCTTCTTCGTTTAATCTTTGTTCTTTGATAATTAAGAAATTTTCTTTGAATATAAATGTTTTTCATGTGTAATGAAAATGATTAATATTTACAAAGGTGTTTTTTGTCTTTGTCTTAGTACCTACTATAAGAACTTGGTCATGGTACCTGAATGTAGTGTATTGACCTAGTAGTGCTTAGCAAGTTATCCCACCATATCGTAAGTAAAATATAGTACACTAGCTTGCCACAGCGCGGTTTCATCCGCGTTAATTAGTTACTGCTATGCTTCCGTCGCCATTAGGTTATAACCTTCCTCACGAACTGGGCTATCAAACAAACAGACTAACTCTTACGCTTTATATAATAGCATAGAGTACAGATAAATATCACAGCTACATAATATAATAAATTAATTATTACAATCAATAGTTACAATATCAGATAAAAGAACATGAGGAGATAATGTTAATTAAGTATCTGCCTAAATATTTTGTGCAATAAGTAAAAAAGCGAATAGAAAAAAAAATCTATTTGGGAATTTTTACTTTGTGAAAGTTAAAATAAGGTTAAAATTGGTAAATTTATAGCACTTTCATATTATGATCAGAAGACGTGAATGTTATAATAATTATTCTCAGATAACGATTTGTCATTGTCTTCAACGAAAGCATTACAAAAGACATTATAAATATCTATATAAGAGGTTATTTTCAGACATGAATAGGAAATAATGTGCGTTCAGCAAAATACTTTGATGGATGATCTAAATTAATTCAATGTACGTTTACTCAAAGAATATTTACTTATTTTTTTGTTCAAACGAGTGTAAGCTTTTATCGTGATTACGACATTATAACAGGTACGAAACTGTTTTATCTCGGGTATATTTTGTCGATATAACACTTTTCAACCAATTCCGTATTAATATCATAATTTCACTTTAAGTGCCAATTTGTAAGTGGCTCACAGGCCATAGAATTGGCAATACAAAGTTGACTATGATGCAGTGACTACGTAAATTAAGTATAGATATTTGCAAGCCAAGGCATAATCAGCACTTTCATTCTCATTCTCTATCTAATTATTGTTAAGGCAAAAGTACTTTGCTGGTTGAATTGCTACAGTTGAGAATTAAAATTTATATTGAGATGAATGCTGTTGCCTGTTATGGCAAAAAAAAAAAATTTAAAGGTGGTCATTCCCATGTTGCAGTAACTACCTGCACCTACATAGTATGGCCTTCTTGATATATGTACAAACAATATCAAGGTACCCATACTATTTAATTAGTGAGGATATAAAAGGTTGAAATTGGACTATAACTATACTTTTCATAAATTTCAGGTCTGGTCACTCAGAGTGGACATCAAAGTCTTAAATCATGATGGTAACCTGATTGAATGTGCCAGTATTGCAACCCTCACATCCCTGGCCCACTTCAAGAGACCAGATGTAACACGTAGCGGCGACAGTGTTATAATACACACTATAGCAGAGAAAGATCCAATACCAACTGTACTGTTCCATTATCCTGTGTGTGTAACTTTTGCTATATTTGATGGCGAGTGAGTATTAATCATATTCTTTACACTAAATACAATAACAGATAGTGAACTCTTGGTATCAACCTGTAAATGTATACTTATTACAGAAAACTTGCCTAATACTGCAATAAAAATTCAGTCATATCTGCAAGTATAGAAGTCTAATTTAATCTGAAACAGAATAACCAATGAGAAATATTAGTACGAGCATACTGTACAACAACACTTTTGGTTGACACATTTGATTGATCGATGGTGAACATTTAATTTTAACTATCGACGGCTCAAACGCGTCAACCGTTTAAAAGACCATCAATCACACAAACTAGTGTTTGGTATACAAAAATAGATTCTACAATATTAATGCATTCATAAATTATATAGGTATATCAACAAAAAAATATTTTTTTCTGTAGTATACTTCAGGTATTTATTGTATGGGCCATGATGCCTGAAATAAATGATTTATTATTATTATTATTAAAGCAGTTGGGTTGATGCACCTAGGTGAATTAAATATGTTAATCGTAACCTTTATTCGCTTTGTGCACCTAGTAATGCATCAAGATTAATAAATTTGTCACCAGCATTTAAGTCAGAAATGTTTTTTTTATAATTATGTGATAATTTAGATGGTTTATATGGCTTTCGGAATCGCGGTTATATAAGCCCTCCGAACCAAATAAAGTAACCTTGGTTGTACAAATTGGATGACTAGAGTGATTTTTCAAATTTGTAGTGAAAGACAACATAAAGAGAAACCTAGACTTTTTTATAACATAAAAATATCAATTTGAAATTGACTTTGCTTATCAGTGTGAGAAGAGGACTTTGAACTACTATGAGACAATAATGGACTATTACTTTACATAATACGTAATTTTTTATTTAATTTTAGTTAGTTAAAGGGTATAAAATTATAAGTATAAATTATGCCTAATGATACTTAAGATTGCCTGGAATAGAATTATTTGAGCGAAGAGGGCGCTAATTTAATATTATTTAAGTGTATAAATAATATAAAGAATGGATGTACAATGAAAAGGTTTTATCCATTTTTAGTTTTTATTTCTGGGAAGGTTTCCATACATGCAGTAGACATAAAACCTGTAGGTAGTCAAGTTAGCACACGTTGATGTAGACATGATCGAGTTGTTATTGCTACTCGTAGTATTGATTCACAGACGCTAATGCTAATGTCCCGTTATTAGTTAAGCAATGTTGTTATTATAACGCATGGGACTTTCCGGAAAACTGGTATCACACAGCAGTAGCATCTAAAAGTAACGTATATGTACTCTTGTATCATGGATGCCGCCAGGATTTCTTTTACGGAGGTGCAACTGACTTTCAGAGGGGTGCATCTGATGTCCATTCTAAGTGTTTATAAAAATATAATACAGCAATCAGTTTATTGACAAGGTTGTACAACAGATTTAAACAGCAACCTATGAACGCTTCAATTTCAAAGACTAATTTATAAAAAATTCTTAATCTTGTGTATGTATTTTTTTCTCAACAGGGGAGTGCAAGCGCACTCTCTTGCATCCCTTTCGGCGCCCATGTCTTGTGTAGTTCTAATTTTATTTTATTTTCACGTATATTTAAAATAAAATTTAATCTCTCTCGCAAATTGGTAGCCGAAACGCGACTGTAACAGGCCTATTGATTGACTGAATAGGTTCACTGGTAAAGTGCACTGTGAAATAGTTCGAAAGGCACGTTTCAAGCATATTTTCCAATTGGATATGTCAGAAAAATGGAATCACTCGATATTTTGAATGTAAGTAATTGTTATTTTTGACTGCCCTCATGATTGACTGTTATAAACCAGGTTACAATGATGTTTTCATATAAAAATGACACATTGGTACTTGACGGTCAAACCATCCACCTCGTGTAGTAAGTATATGATAGGTAGTGTAATAAATAGACCATCGATATCATAATATTAGCCAAAAGACGTTTCCTAAACATCTTTACATTGACCTTTCCTGAGCCGTTGTCATCTATCGTTGCCTTTAAACCATCACGATATAAATATATCTACAATTCCATAGATTAAATGTTTCCAAAACTATTTCCAAATGTCAGCTGTTTGCCGTTGAAACGGCACAATGAATGTACGAAGATATTGACAGGTCATTTTCCTGTTTCCAACAGCTGCCTATTGCATTTCACTGTACAAAATGTAGGCGATATGTGCTTTTATTCTGTTATTGACTTCCGTTCGTCGGTTCGTGTGGCATGGTGGTAAAAATGTATCATACCTTAGTATTGTTTTTATACAATTTGGGTGGCAAACTAGCGTATGATTCCTGGTAGTGAGTGGTTCTCGAAACAAAACACAACAAAGTCTTTGCCGATTGTGAAAAAGGAGGATAAACATAATCGAAGGAACATAGCATAGATCGTTGCTATGTTCCTTAGTTACTATTTTTCCGAGTTTTTATGTTAAAACTACCAATAATCTACCAGCATACAATATACTATCTTAGTTTTAAAAAAATGATGATTCGAGCAGAATGTATGTAAATAATAGGTACGTCCAGTGGAGTGCTTAAATGCCAGAAAACACACATTTATTCTGTTAAAACATATTAGTTTTATGGAAAAAAGAACACCATGGTCAATGGTTAATCGAATATTTTCAACGTTAAATAGCTTAACCTCTCTTACATTTTGATAATAATAGTCGTGTTTTATTTTTAAATCTTAATCACGTTTAAGCATTATTATCTTAATAGAGATCTCGTGAAGCCTTAGCTGAAGTTTAATCAGCAAGACATCCTTTGGTAGCGTATCAAAAGATTAATTTGTGGCGGATAGGATATCTACGGTTGCTAAGTGTATCTCCAAATATAAATCAATAGTCCCAATAGGCTGTCATTAAAAGTATATTACTATTGCCGCTTGTCGACGAAAATATACTGATAGAAAATGTATGAGTTATACGAAATTAGACTTTATGTAGGCAATTCTTACAACTTGCGTAAAAGTGTGATGTGAAAGATGGTAGTGTATAGGTAACCGCATTAAGGTGATACACAGGTTATACTGGTATTTCTTAAGCTTTCACTCACGGTAAGAGATATGGTGGTTTCATATTTTAGCTCTCACAGTCATACGATTACGTATACTAAGTTCGCATCACAGTTTACTTTTGTTTTAAACGAGTTAAGACCACACATTGATCACAAATAATTTCATTAATTTAAAACATTACCCTAGACTTCGGCAGTCAGGTAAATATAGGATATCATACAGACACTAAAGATTACAGTACCTACATAAATACGACCTCAGTATAATATGAAATACAATAGATAGGTAGGTAGTTCTAAACCACAGAAATCTGAAGGCCAAGGTAATTTCTATGCAACGAAACTGCTTAGGTACCCACATAATGAAATTGAAACGTCAAGACTGGCTGTACTTTTAAAATTGGCTTGGATATTGGACTTGTTCTTAACGAAGTGGATCTAGTTTAATATTTTAAATGATGATACGACGTAACATAGTAATATAACAGCGGTCTCTTATCTGTAGGGGTAGACAAAGATGTAACATGTTGGGGCAAATTAAATAGGTGGAGTAAAACGAGAATACTTGATCATCGATCATACTAATATTGTACAAAATATAGCATTTAATACTACCCCAGAAAGTGGTGTGTTACCACTGGCAAATAGAGGTTTCCAATATTCTAAAAGAAATATTCCAAATTGTAACTGTAGCTGATTCTTCTTTCCGAGGATAAGAATAACAGTTATCAGGTTTGTCCATAAATTGTACTTATAGTAATTGTATGTATTGTGTTTATAAGACAAACTGTTTTGTAATTATGTAGATGACACTAAACAAAATTTTATGAACCTACTAAATATTATTTTAAGCGAGTGATATATATCTATACATATAATAAAAATGTAACCGGTCGCTGTCTGTACATTGAAGATATTTTAGAAAAAATGTTATTGGGATCTTTATAAACGCAAATAGAACCCAAAACAATGATTGTTACAATTTTTGTCTGTTTGTCTGTTTGTCTGTGCGTTTGTTCACGCTAATCTCAAAAACGGCTTATCCGATTTAAATGTGGTTTTCACTGATACATTGTGGTAAGCTTCACTTAACATTTAGTGTTTGTTTCATGTCAATCGGTTCATAAATAAAAGAGTTATGCCAATTTAAATAATCACGTCATACATGTGATATGTATTTAGCTTAGGTTAGTGTGTTTTTAAGTTAGGTTAACACGTCTTATTTCTTTATTTAAATGTAAATGCTTTATCAGTTAAAATGTAAATAAAAGTTAGATTTATATTTTTCTGGACTTATTTATTTTTATTTTTTGTGATGAAAACATGTTTGTTAACACGTCTCATTACGAAATAGGTGAAATTAAAGCGAATTACGAAATAGTAGTAGTCGATTTACGCTGGTTTCAGCATGAATGGGTCGGATCGACCAGGGAAGTACTACCCTCTCATAGAAGATCGACGTAGTAGTATTCGTACTACTGCGTTTCGTTCGGTGAGTGAGAGTGCCGGGGGCCCAATTTCCCCCTTTCCTCTTTCCTCACTTCCCTCACTCCCCTAACCCCATTCCCAGCCGCTATAGTGGAGGCCACCATACCAGCAGTTTAAAACGATGGCTTTTGGTATGGTGGCCACCATCTTTGGATTCCACTGACTGCTTACCATCAGGCGGGGTGGAGTCAAATTAGTAGTAAAAAAAAAAAAAAATTACCACCCTTAGTGGGACCCGGCGACCATTTTCGACAGAGTACCTTTGGCCTTTGGGGGCCCTTTGCGAGCAGTCCGTATCATCGGAAGCCCGAAGGCCACTTGAGCATTTACAGCTGCGAAGAGACATCGCCTCCTCAATGGCCGCCTTCTATCGCCTTTACCACGGAGAGTCTTCTCAAGAGCTCTTTAAATTACTCCTACCCCCCTCCCTTTTTATCCAGAACGACACGTGCAGGACTGAAGTGCTACTCTTTCACAGCGCAATCTAAAGGGTCTCGAAACAAACGGTTGAGCACTTCATACCTTTGTCACTCAATAATGCCTATAACTCTTTGCCAGCGCATGAGTTTCCATCTAACTTTAATCCTGGGTCTTTAAAGCGGGGCGTGAAAAAGCATCTCACTAAGCCGCCATAGTGGAGGCCACCATAACAGTAGTTTTTCTTTTGGAATAGTGTCCACCACTTCTGGATTCCACTGACTGCTTACCATCAGGCAGAGTAGTGTCACTTTGTCAAGCTAATATATAAAAAAAAACCTTATAGCGTTTTTATTCCTCGGATTCCTCTCATTCCAAACAATTTCCCGTTTAGTTTTAAACGAGGTCAGTTTCCAGTGAGCCTATGTTTCGCGATGACAATTAATAAAGCCTAAGGTCAGACACTAAATGTTGTGAGTGTGGATCTAAATATTAGCTGTTTTTCGCATGGTCAGCTTTATGTGGATTTGTCACGTGTAAGTAATCCTAGCAGCCTGTATGGCTTTGATCCCCGATGGCTGTATAGCCATCGTCTAATATCGTATCGCATCGATAGTCTAATATCGTATATAGAGAAGCATTTACTGTAAAGATTTTTCTTATTCACCTAAACGAAGATGTTTATAATTCAAAACAAACCAAAAGATGTGTGTGCACGCGGACGAAGTCGCGGGCACAGCTAGTAAATAATAAAACTGAGTTCTTTTAATAATGAAGTTCCTTAGAAATAAATGCCTCTAAAAGTGATAGCAGGCAACTAAGTCCGCAGATCGTAATAATAAAAGTCGAGAGGGCGACCCAAACTCGGCGCTTCCTCAGTAAACATTTAAATGTTTCTCCAACTAAGGACCAGTGATAACATCGATCCTCCTTGAGGGAATTAGTTTTCTAGAAACTATTACTTCATAATACTCCCCACTTAAGCAAGAACGAAATATATACACTACAAATACAAAGGATAATATATCTAAGTAATAAAACCTTAGGATCGTTTTTCCCGTGTATGTGTCAAGCAATTGCTTTCTTCATTGATACTACAATGTAGTCGTATTTTAATAGAAAAGGTCAACGACTGTTATTTTAGTGACAGTGCGTCATTTTCATTACATCGAGCACCTGTCGCCCTTACGGAATTAATCCGCAAATTTTCTTCTCTTACTGATGAATTTGCTATTATTTTACGTTCTCATCTTAACATAAAATTATTTTTAGAAAAAAAATGAAAACCGACTTCAAACAACACCTACATGTTCAATCCATAACTAAAAAGTAGAAAATAATATTTTAATTACTTCATAGCAAAGAACATTAAAGGGGAATCAACGCAATCCTTGATACCTATAATACTTTACTATTTATAGTTTTTAATCAGTTATTTTGGAGTCGGTGCCAGCCAAGAAGGATCTTTAATTCTGTCTTTGCAACCAACTTTTGTAGTGCACGGGGCGGTAATTGCACGCGTGGGGGATATGCCTGAGTGCACTACCCGAACGCGGTCATACTCGTGAACGCAGACGTCAATGATCAGTTGTGTTCAGATATACATAAAAAATTTGACGCGCACTTATCAGATTCCGTTCGATTTCTTGTATTAAATCTATATTTTTCATTCATGTATTAATAGATTAATCAAGAAGGTTTTTTTTGCTAGTAGGTAGGTTATTTTTATGAAGGTCATTATGAACCTTCTTGGCTGGCACCGACTCCAAAATAACTGATTAAAAACTATAAATAGTAAAGTATTATAGGTATCAAGGATTGCGTTGATTCCCCTTTAATGTTCTTTGCTATGAAGTAATTAAAATATTATTTTCTACTTTTTAGTTATGGATTGAACATGTAGGTGTTGTTTGAAGTCGGTTTTCATTTTTTTTCTAAAAATAATTTTATTTTTAAACTTTTAGTGGGAATTAATTGTGTATAAATATATTCAATATGGGTAGACCTACTAAACGTGCTGCGCAAATGAGACAGCGCCGCGCCGTTTGAAAGAAAGTAGAGACGAGAGGTAAGATTGTAAATAGAAATATAAGGTCCTTGTCAACACTTTCTCGATCGCTAAACCCTGAATCCCAGAAACCACAAATCAAAACAAAAAAGTGATGATCTACCAACAATAAATCATAATTTAACTGACCGAGCAATCGCTCAGATATACAAAAAATGCATATGGTCACTCATCCAGGGCTACTTCGTTTCTAACAAAAAATGAATTTTGAAAATCACTTCGCACTTGTAGCATGGACATGTCAATGTCAGATAATTCGTCGCAAAAGACATCGACGTGTTGCTTTACACGTCTTCACTTCTTGCAAACGATTTGTTACAAAATATTAAATTATTCTTTATAAAAAAAACATGGGACCCCATTTCGGAGTATACCCTTTCAAATAAAAGAAGAATTTTCCAAATTGGTTTATAAATGACGGAGTTAAGTTGTAACAAACATACAACCACTGAACCATTTCTTATAATAAAAAAATGGGACCAATTTCAGAGTATACCCTCTCAAATAAAAAAAAAATTTTTCAAATCGGTTCATAAATGACCGAGATATGAGGTAACAAACATACAAAAAAAAAAAAAAAAAAAAAAACATACGACCCGAATTGATAACCTCCTCCTTTTTGAAGTCGGTTAAAAAGAATAATATTGAAAGAAAATTAAGAAATGTGCGACGTAATATTTTCGAAAAAGATAATGTTTACACTCGCGGAACAGTGCAAAACAGTTAACGTAGTAAGTAGAAATAGGTACATACCTACGCACTTAATGTTAAAATCAAACGTCAGAAAGAAACTGCACACGCACACTGCGGCAGAGATCCCGCAGTGTGCCTGTCGACGACGAAACGAAGATTTTTTTTATTTCATACCAGCTTATTACATTCCTACTACTACTACTTTTTTTAGAGGCTGAAGCAGAAGACCTGATAATTTGTTTTATTGTTTTTGTACATCTAGGATTCCTTACTTAGAAAGTACCTACAAATCACAGAAAATATCTATTTATTGACATCACCTACAACATCATGTACAGAAGGCAAGTATTTTAACCATTAGGCCATAACGACTATACCTATAGTTTACTACTGCTATTTCTGTTTAAGTTACAGTTTTTCTTGCGGGTGTAGTTTACGTTGGTTTCTCATAACATTAGCATACAAATTAAATCGGCCACCATTTTCCTCAGCCGAACGACCTACGGGGACCTTTGTTCCGATTAAGTTTTAAACATAGCAGTAAATACTAAAAGTATAGCTAATAGCAAAACTACAATAAATGGAGAAAATAAAATATATAGAATAGATAAGAAAAGAATAGGATTACAAAATAGGTCTATAAAATATATAATGTAATGAATTTTCCGCGGCGTGGTTTCACCCGCGTCTTTACTTACTGCATTGCTCCCGTCGCCAGTAGCGTGATGTTACATAGCCTTTAACCTACCTTAGGAACTGGGCTATCATACGCAAAAGAATTATTCAAATCCTGCTAGTTCCAGAGATTAGCGCGTTCAAACAAACAAACAAACTCTTCCGCTTTAGATAAATTACTTTATTACCTTTAAGTAAAATTGTTGTATTACTTAAATTTTCCATTTGCTCCCAGCGGATTTGTTGCTTCAATATATCAAAAGCTTAAAGCTATGATTCGATACAAACCTGAAGAAATAGAATGACATCTGCGAACATGTATATTTATACTGCATATTGAATTGCAGTAAAGATTTATTTCAGTCCAAACTTGGGAGTTGACTGAATCGAAAATAACAATGTATTAAACTTGCAGACTTCTCGTAGAAATACTTAAATAAAACAATCGATATTTAGATATCGATTGTTTTATTTAAGTATTTCTGCGTCTGTGAGAATCGTATATTTGAATTATTGGATTGTCGTATGAAAAAAATGATCGAAGATCAAAGTGTGGTCTAAAATGTAGATTAAGGCACCACCCGTTCCCGTAGGGGTTATACGAGGCGACAAGGAAAATGCCATTAACCGGAAAGCGAACTAAAAATCATTTTACTGCTGTCAACAATCCATTTGCTACGCGTGGTGACTGTGGCAAACACGTCCACTTGAAAGAGGCGTAGATCCCAATATTAATCGAAGATTTAGCCGGTAGTTAGTATTTTTGACTGCGATAAAAGTACATGTATTAGCTGAGTATTGATCCAAAAACTGAAGTTGTTGCCGATACAAGTACATAATACTAGTCTCGAAACTCAGAACAAACGCGGAACCTAATACTGCCTATCCCTTATCTTGCCAATTAACAAACTTTCAGTATGTATCCTTTTGTCAATAACCAACATCTATTATTGCAAATTACAATGGGAAGTTAAAGTTAACAAAGTAACGGTATACAACTGTTCTCAATAGTAATTAGCGAATATCATCTAAAATTGGTTATCTTCATGCTTTAGGCGATTTAGGATCGAATAACAACCTTCTGTTATGTCTTGTATAGCGGGTATTGTTGTTGTTTTGTTGCTTAATGAGAATTCGGGTATACAAAATATATACCTACGAGTATGTGCCCAAATGCGCGCTACAGACTAAATTAAAGAGAAGATGCTATGGCAATTATCCAAGCGTTGTTTACTTTAATATTACTTTATGTTAGGTTATTTTAGTGTTTGTCACTCTTAAAAACCCTTTATTGATGTATAAAATGGTGATATTGATGTATAAAATGGTAAAATCGTGCAAAATAATTTTGACCCGCATCCTCGCTTCTGTAGTTTCAATAAGGGTGTTTAGAAAAATTTTCGCCACTAGTTGGCGCCACTTTAGTAAAAGGTCTTCCATTTTGACAGCGCTATTAAAATAAATATTTTTCATTGCTCATTTCTCAAATTTTAATGTTCTATTTACAAAATGGATAATTCACATGCTTAAGGACAAAAGAAAATTACTGAGAGGGATTCTAAAATGGTGCTGAGGTGGCAGCACCGATATGAGTCAGGTCTAGCTGTCAAGCGCTTTTTGAAAGTTAAGCCCTGATTGGCCCAATGTGACAGTCGAAGTGGCGCCGACTGGTGGCGAAAATTTTCCTAAGCACCCTTATTGAAACTACAGGAGCGAGGATGCGGGTCAAAATGATTTTGCACGATTTTAAACGCACAACCCATTCCGAATCCTATCGGCCAGTACCTAAAGTTTAATTTGCTCTGAATCATATTTAACGCGTCTAATTGAACTTGAAATTAGTTCGAATCCCAAAGGACGTCTTTTTGTTCCGTTCACATGGTTTCACGGCACCTTAGCGTGTTTCTTCGACCGTTGAGGCGTATATTGTCAGGCATCAGAAGCGATTTCAATAAGGGCTTTATTGCTTCGAGACAATGCTTCGACGTTCTTTTACGCTTATCCACGTGGATGCTGCCAAGTTATGATTAAAATCAATTGATATCTAGTTTAAAGACTGGATATTATGAAAGGCTACAATCTAGGGCACGGCGATTCCGGATAGACGAGATAAAGCGGCCTACTTCCCTATTTTTGCACAACATGACTTATTTTTGAATTTTTATATCTTCAGTCTGTAAAAGTTTTGAAGGTTTGATACACGCAAATCCGTCATTCGAAAACTCGTAATTGTGTATATAGATTTAAAAAAAAACTCATTTACAGAGCGCGTCTTGATGAAGAGTTGACAACGAAAGAAGGAAATTTAAAGGTGATGCAAAATAATCAGTAGGCAACCTTTTTAAATAAGGACAGTTTGTACAAATAGATGGTTTTCCAATACTGAGTTTAAAAAACTTAACATAACAATTTGCAAAATAACAAAATAAATATGCGAAATTGCCCTCACGATGTTTGCAAAAATATTGTTATAATTTTCGTTTTACCTATCCTTTGAGTAGACACATCATTATATTTTCAGCTTTAGTTCGCTGTGTTGAACCATAAAAGTAAATGTAGTATGTATTTTCAAGACTTCCACTCATCGTTTTACTACTAAGAGCTCATATTACCCAGCGAAGGAGAAAAACTTGGGGGAAACATAAACATGTTTATAAGAAACATGTCTGTGGGCGACATTATAAGTTCAAGGAAGGTACTTTAAGAGTATTAGTTACTGCCCGCGGCGTCGCTCGTGTAGGTTTATTAGATGTAGCATTTAAAAGATATATTAAAAAAAAACTGTTTTAGCAAAGAGGGCGTTGCAAAATATTTTGTAACTATGAGCTTTAAGTAATAGTGATGATAGTTACTTTGAAATTCATAATATTAGTTTTGTAATATATAGGTATCATAGAGGTTTTATAAATAGCAATATAGATAAATGAATCCTTCTCCAGCAATCTTCTATAGTAGAACTTACAATAACAATATTACCTAGATATATTTTTTAAATCGGTCGGAGTATATTAGTTTTGTAATATATAGGTATCATAGAGGTTTTATAAATAGCAATGTAGATAAATGAATCCATCTCCAGCAATCGTCTATAGTAGAACTTACAATAACAATATTACCTAGATATTTTTTTTAAATCGGTCGGAGTATCTTTATGATTGCTAGTAGCAAATATTTTGTGTGTTTTTTCTAATATCTAAGTTGGTTCGCTTTTTATTGCGTCATACATTCACCAAAGAAACTATTATAGAAAAGATCTAGTAAATTAAAGTAAAGTAAAGTAATAGTAAGTAGATATCCCTCAAGTATTACATACTAAATAAAGTATACAATAATATAATCGGCTTATCGCAATGCTATTATCATATTACGTCAAATAATCAACTGAATTTCACTTTCGACTTCAAGGATACTCAAATAGCCGAGACAATGGACATTGAATTACAGCTTCACAAAGACTTGATAACTAAGAAACGATAAGACGTTGTAACCTACCTATCAAACCACGTTTTACTCGTAAATCTTAGACATAAAACCCAACGTAGACCAACACTGCCTTTGATAAGGACATATCTAAAACATTTCGTCCCAATCATGATTCAGAGTACAGTCTTCAACAAGTAACTGATGCGTAAGTGAATTGTACAATAAAAGGCAAATTCTACGTTTCAATTACGTTTTGAATGATGTAAATGCTCTATTTGCCCTAGGATAAAGGACTAACTTACGAGTGTATACCCTTGCGAAGTTTCTTGCGTATTTGACCTGAGGCGACTGACAAAGAATTCTCTTATATTTATGTTTTTAATAGAACCATTTTACTTTTATTATGTAGTATTTAAGGTACTGATTCTTGTCTAGAATATACTCTTTCAAATTATGAGTTATGAGTTTTGTTATTGTGTTACGGTAAATTTGTGTTGATGAAAGAAACCAGGTGTTTACATCTGCGCAAATTATAATGGATATTTCAGAGGTGTGTTTTATTTTTACGGCTGTGGTCCAATTTAGGATATTTTATTGTTGCTGTATTAGAAGTATATAGATAAATCTTGTCTGTATTTTTTACGCGTACTTACGAGATACGTATTTATTCGACTTATGTAAGTATAGTTAAATACTCTATTTTAATTAATAGAATTCAGTGACAGTGAGTTCAATACTTTAATATGACAAATATAACGGTCTTAAACATTTGCGTATTTGAATAGCCCGCAGATCTATTTAAACGAAAGATATCATTACTCATTTAAAAACTGGAGATGACAGTAAAAAATGAAGGAGGAAAGACAGCTATTTCATTGTACAAATCGTTTTATATTTCGGTGGAAAATATTGAAAACAACCCGAGGCTGTATATACTTTGGTCGTATAATTAAACTTTTACAAATAAACTGTCACAGAAATAGAAAATACATTTCAATGGCGATATTTTAAGAATGCTTGAGGTAGATTTGTTTCAACTCAGTTACTGCAGTAGGCGGGACGCGGCAGAGACCGACGGACGGTTGTGAGTGAGCCAGGACCATGCGCCGGCAACTTGCTAAATTGTAACGTAGGGTTGAGATGTCCCTTCACAGCTTAATTCAAAAAACGTGAGATTGCCGGATCTTTATGTACTGTTTGTGAATCCGACCGTCAATGTTCCAACCCTTCAAGGATTCAGTACCTATAATATAAAAAGTTATTCCCGCGTTCCGTCCCGACAATTTTTCATGCTTAGGGTTGGGCGGCGGAAAATACGTATTAGCCTTTTACAGCTACTCCGTATTATGTTGTTATTTTACACGATTTTATTGCCAAATGGAATAGCGCATATTATACTCCGTACACGTATTTTTTTGAAGTATATTCCAAATGCTTAGACTATAATTTGTTGTTTCAAAAACGAATAAACGCATCGCAATATAAACTTTGAAAGTTTCGAATGGTTGTTCACTAAGTACAATTCAAAATGATTTTATAATAAAAGGAGTATAAATTGAAACGTTGTCACTTATGTTGAGTATCGACAATTTAATTTATTGTGAAATGATGCCAACGTTGCTTTTGTCTTCTATAGATTGATACCATTACAAAAGGGAATAAAGGTTTCCCATTCCCTTTTGTAAGCACATTTCAAATTGGAAGGAGCGCGATGTTGAATGTTGAAATCAGAGGTTTTGTTATACATAATCTATTTGTGTATTACGGGGATTCAGAACATGTAGATTGAATTCTGCGTAAAAATCAGGAAAGAGTACTATGTTACTAACTTAAGAGATTTTCATACGTGAAAGCTCGTTGTGACAAAATTAATTAACCCAAAGTAAGCATATGCTTGTGTTGTGGGTTCTAGAATGCGGATATACATACTTAATACTATTTTTTTTGTAAATACATTATAGAAAACATGGCAACATTCATTTGAATTAAATCTAAAAATAAGTTCAAATATCTGAAAGTGATAATATAGTTAGTATGTATCTGCTCCCAAAAACTTTTAACTAACTTTGCGCTCGTGTAGCGATGGATTAAGGTAAAATTGTCTCGGATGACTACCACCTATAATGAATCTACCTGCGAAGTTTGAACTTTATACCTAAGTATAGGTTCTAGTTCTAATATCGATTTTAGCAAGCTCTGTTCAGTTAATGATCTATAGATATGTATCCAAGCTGGCTATAAAGGCACGTGTAGGAAATATCCGGATAAAGCGTAAGGTCGGCAGGATATATTCCAAAATTTTCCGACAAATGATCGGTCTCGCTCCGAAAGTTTCAAATTACGGTTAGCCCCTAACGTTTTACTTTTAGTTCACTGAAATATTATACGCAATCACTCGTTAGAATTCTAAATTACTTTTGTAATTAAAATTCTCAGTTAAATATCTGAAGTTGGAGGAAATTTTAGTGTTAAATTGACGGATATGAGACGAGTTGAGTGTGCAAAGGTAACTCAAACAGATTGGTAGAATGAAAGTAGAAAAAATATCTGAGTTGCAGTTGGTAAAGCCTTAAATTCGCTGACACAGGCAACCGTCGTCGGCGCCGCGCGGACCCTTTCTTGACTCCCTGATTACAAAGTTTCAACAGAATGATGCCGAGAAAGATTTTTTAATGAATATTAATTCCTTTCAAGTAAAACAAAGTTTGCTCTTGGCAAGGATCGGTAATTGCTTCGTTTTTCGTTTAGGTTGAAATTCTTAATCCCCCCTAAGGTTGTCGAAATGCTAATAGAACAAAAGTGATTTTCGCACTTTTAAGTCTTTGTTTTGATTCATGAAACCTTATAATATACTATATACCTTGCATGTTGGGGCACAGGCGAACGAGTTTTATCTATTATTTGACTAGAGCGTAAACTATTACGATTTGGTTACATAATGCTATTAACAAAATTCATTTATTTATCGTTTAAATGTAGTAAAAGTTTTCCTTCTCCTAGATGGTTGCAAACCAATGCTTGGAGGCCGTTTCTCCCGCTATTTGGTTGCGTGACTGCTTATTTTATTCGCAGCAGACCACTTCGGCAAATTTAACAATAACGACCCTCAGCTAAAATGTTAGTCGTGCTAACGCGGACGCTACTGTCACTCTTGCATCGTAAGCAAGAACGCTGTTTAAATCATCTGATAAAGATGTATAGGCAGAGATAATAATATTATAATATATATTATGAATAATAATATATTTAGATGTAGAAAAAGTACATCTACACCTTAACGGTTAAATATAGGTACGTTTTTAAGGCGATATGACTATAATCATTATAGTCAAGGTGCTATAGTGCAAAAGGGCGGCGTTAGAATCGGATAACGTAGAGATTCTTGGGGTATACTTGTGAAAAAAGTTTAAGGGGTCAATTCTCGGTACTCTTCTTTTGTTTCGCCTCGCTTGGTTGTGTTTCTTTAGTATTTTGTTTAGCAATGCTTAGAGAACACAATCACAGACGAGCCGTAAGCTTGATTACTGATCTGGGTGGTATTGAAAAGGCACAAAGGACGGTATAAAGAATATTATATAAGTATGACTTTAGCAAACGGATTTTTTTATTGAATTTATTTCGCTAAAATCTAAAATATTAACGGTAATAGCCGGTATAATGTAAATTTTGTTATATAAACCTGCATTATTGATAAACTGCTGGAATAAAGGGAAGCGAAAACTGTAGGTAGAGTTTCTTTATACAATGACACAATAATGGAATAGGCAATGTTTAACTTACAAATGTTTTTACGTCAGCTGAAACAAACATTAAGATATGCATGTGTATAAAAAGTTTGAATAAATAATTACTTGAGAGTGCGTACAAATGTGCAGCTCTTGCGCGAATTTGAACGATCATGCAAGAATTATATCATTGTCATTTAACAATGACTAAAACTTAAAAAAACACATATTTTTACGGACGAATTAAGAAACCTTCGCCTTTTTTTGAAGCAGGTTCAAAAAATAGAAGGTATATATGTACTTTCATTAAAAGTGAAACATAGACTATATTATATAATATACAAACGAATCCGAGGATGGCCACTAGCCAACTAAAATAATATAAAAAAGTAAGAAAAAAAACATAAAAGCCTCATTTTGATTTTAAAATTTAGACACGACTTTTCAAAAGAAAGCACAAAATATAAAAGTAATAATAAAGGCGTTGGAAAAACTGGAAGCATCTCTTAATTAGGTGCTCAGTATTGTTAGCCATTTTTTTCATAATCTTGAATATTTTCTGATTTGTCAGTTTTCTGATTAAAGAATACTTTATTTCTTTATTTACAACGGCCATAATTAAGGATTTCTTTGAAGTTTGAACAGCCTACAGGCTTAATATGTTCCTTGAGTTTATATCTCAAAACAGTAACTAGATGTAATGAAAGGTTAAGGTTCATAGCATTTAAATATATAAAAGATGACCTTATTTACTTACGAATACGGGCCAAAATATATAATCCAAACAAATAAATATGTTACTTAAGAATTTTTAGATAGCACAATCTTCCGCGGCAAAATATTTTCCTTTTCTTTTATGATTACACGCAATTAGAAAAGAGAGGTTCAAACTGTCAGAAGTCTTTGATGCTGGCTTGTTATTAAAGGATTTTCTATTTAATCTGTGTAACCTTGTTAAGTAAAACATTGGCGGTATGGGCGTATAAAACAGATAAGATTTAAAAGATTTTCCTTTAAATTCTTTTAGCTATATACTTGAGTATTAAGTATTTAAGTTTAGAATACATAGCTACGTTGCATGGTGCGGGATCTGTTTAAGCTGAGTTTTGTCTAATGTGTTAGATATATAGATAGTTAGTAGCAGTTAGTCTAAGAAACTTGAGTTTTGGTATAACTAATAATGGCGTAGGAGATGATGGTAAAGGTAAATCATTATCTACGATTCTTTCGCAGTTGATTAGAAATTGATCCCATTATAGTAGGTATAATGTGTGAAGCACTGTCCAATTAATAGAGGAAAACGTAATGATACAGATGTCAATATAAAAAGCACAGATAAAGCCTGCACAATGCAAGCATTCACGATTAAATCAACTTCGGATATAAAACTTAGGGTAGATAAGAGACCATTGTGATGAAAGCTGAATGGAGGTACAATAGACGGTATCAACGGTATGCTTTTCGATGCACAATGGCGACCACATCTCTCATTTCTGAAAACAACGGACTCCAACACTTTTATTGTGCGATGAATTGAATCAGATGTAACCACTGTAATGAAGTTGGCAGAAGGTACATTTTCCACATGAATTGATCAGTATTGACGCCTCGTTAGATGTCCGTGGTTAATAGTGGATATAAAATTAAATTGTTATAATATTGTTATTTACAATATAAATATCAACTTAGTTTTTTCAGTCATTCATTTGTTATGTAGGATCGCTATCAAAAATACATGTAAATACCAAAAATTCATAGTAAATAAAAATATGAGTAAATAAAAATTTTAATTGTATATGTATAAATTAAAACTTGGACCTTTGAAAGGTTTGCATGAAAACATAGATTGCAATGTAAATTTTTTATATTTACAGGTAGGATGTAGTACTTACTATAAACATATCATAATCTAAGTATAACTCGCGCTTTCAGTAAGAAATAAGCATAAGAAAACCCATGCCTCTTTGGAAATGTGTAGGTATCTTGTGTAGATTGCTACAAGGTTTAAAAATGTTAAATCTTTTCTCATTTTATCACTATTGCTTAGGTGTTACACCTATTTAAGAAAATGTTTTTAAGATAAGATCTAGAAAATAATATTTTTTAGACAAGAAAGGTTAAAGTGAACAAAAGAAAATACCTACTCGTGTATCAAAGCGAAAAAAATTATAAAATAGCAAAAGCGGATGCTTCAAATCATTCGAGAATCTTATCATATCGCATAATCCTGACTGTAGAACATTTTGATCCGCCTCAAAGGACTGATAAAGCCGCGGGCTGCGAGGTAAGGAGGAACACCAATCACGAATTGCATAACAAGGGATTTCGTTCTCTAATCCACATTAATTTTGTGTGACTTTACTCCTTATTCTACGGCATTACGCATAATGTAAACTATTTTAGGTTTGGCATTACTGCGGATTATAGGATTGCGATACGGCCAGACTAAAACTAAAATAAAGAAGGGAAGAATAAGATGTAGTAATAAACTAATGTAGATAAACATAAACTACATTAGTAAAGGTGAGCAGAAAGAAAAAAAAACGCTATAAATGTTCTTTTCACATAAAAAGCTTTGTGCAGGATTATTTGAAGTTCCGATGGAATGCAAAAAATAAAATAAAACTAGAACTCGTCGAAAGGCACGTGTGAAATCTTTATTTTTCTAACTCGCCACGAATCGAAATTTGCGAAATGCCGGCTGGCCGAAAATGTGATCTCGCCGCCTGCCACATAGCGTTTTTGAAAAGAAAAAAAGAAATAAAAGCGAGTGTAGCACGACTGACTCATAAAAATTGTAGTAACCGTGGCCCACGGACGCTACGGAAATGTCGAAAAATGGCGATGGCTCCCCTACATTCTTGACACTATTTCATAGAAATCCTCTATCGCCTACTAATAGTCAAGCAGGGAGGTCGTATCTATAATTTTCACTCACAGAAATAAACTGACAATAGCTCGCCGCAGAAATGTTTTGGTAAATGATTTTGTGGTTCAGTTTATCGGTTTTTGTTTTGCTTCCTGTAATAGTGTGCGATCACTTCGTGCCGTTAGAGTTTTAGCTTATTTTTAAATGTTAGCTTTAAATCCCAATCGAGTAAGGTGCGGCAGAGGTATTTTCTGTTAAAAATATCGGCGGTTAAAGCCTGGGATACGAAGTTATTGTATCCTTGCTGAACTACGTGTGTTTTTGTAGTTTGTTACTTTATTTTCTTTGTGTGTTGCTTCCTTATTTATTTCTCGTTTATTTCATCAACATTATGTTTTGCTGTCACATTTTATGTTATACAGGTACTATGTTAATTGAATATTCTATCCTATTGATCTAATCCATTATGGATGATTGTTCGTTGTACAAAATGAGATTGTGTCTGTTTGCCCAAATAAATAAATATTGTATTGTGTGTATTTTGTGAGCTTTGTATTCAATAATGAAGTACTGTTATATTTTGCATCTAGCAGTTGTGTCACGATTCGTAGCGGTGGTTGTAAATTAACATAAATCTGTATTTCATTAAAACACATAGATACTGGTACGGATGACTGGTTAATAATAAATACATTTACGTATCCTAACAGGTAAATTACTTGGGCGGATTTAGATCTGCGTGAATAATTATGAAGGTATAACACCATACATACACGGTATGTATTCATTTATAAGATTTAATGACCTAATTAGACATATTCTTCAATGATGTATGATGATGTGTGTATTCTTATAGCTATAGTTATAATACATAATTATGATTGGCAAAGTGTTTCTTTGTAATCTAAATTAAAAGAGCTTTAAATCCCATTAGATCGAAGAATTAGGTAGGTATAGTAAGGCGTAAGAGAGGTGTATGGGACATACGCATAGATTTAGTATAATGTTATACCTACATCTGTGCATATACCCACTACAATTAAAATTTCTGGTTGATTCAAAGCTTAAGCCCCGAATTTGATCCTCAGGGCGAGTCATTAAATTTATATGTAAAGAAATACTCAGTGTATTTAAATAATTACAGCGAGTCCTAAATAATAGTAGACTTTTGTCGATTCTACCAAACCCCTTAAAGATAAATCCACTTTTTTTGTAATTCAATGTTAGTGTGCTATGTATGTATAACCACTACTAAACTCTCTTTATGTTTAACAAAAACTTTTGTTGGGCTAGAAGCCGTCAGCGGCCTTTTTGCTACCTCGACTAGAGTTGATCTATTGTAGCGACCTTGTTATTTATAGTTCCCTGCTTAGTCCTATAAAGTCTAGGAATTTCCAGATTGTCTGTGCAGAGAGAGATTGTATCTAGTCTGATTGCGCCTGGTACTGTCCTAAATGGATGCTTCTTTTGTGCATGAGTGGTCCACATAGGCGCGAAGCAGTACCTACCTAATTAAAAACGTAACTTGACACGGATAAAACCGTGCTGCAGGCAGCTAGTGTGTAATATGCGTGATAAGTTAAACATGAATAGGGGCGGGCTAAAAAACTTTTAACAACTAGTTAGTCTACATGACCTACTAGTTAGTGGTTTGGGTCGGTCAGTATTTACCAAGCGTAAATACCGGCCATGATAGTGGTAATTAAGTAATATTTAGGTCAAGTTAGGCAAAAACTAGTTTGAATATTTAAATAGAACGTTATTTCAGTATTTGTTTGGGCTTTTCATAGTTACAGAGCTCATATTTTATGTTGTTTTTGATATAATAGATACCTAGGTATTACGCCCCAGTTTACACGTAGTCATGCCTTGGCTAGCTAGCCACGCCCTTTTTTCACTGTAGTGTTCTAGGTAGAACAGTCGATATAATGAAAGATAAACATAACAGCTAATTAATATACTTTATTGTTGTTAGTATACTTTCTATTAGGAAAACTTCATTTTGTTATTATAGCAAATTGTGAATCAAAATAATTATACACGAGAGATCTCGGTCGCTATTCGTAAAAAAATTCTTATTTAAATAGTTCATCATTTTCGGAAAGACAACTAGATAACGACGTAAGATAGTGACTAGATCTGTTTATTCGGCGGTGCAAAACAAAGCGGCATACGTAGTAAAAGCTACCACGAAAATGAATTGGATTTATTTATTTTCGACGACTACTTCGTGATTGAATGATATATGTATAAAACCTAGTATCTGCTGTCTCTTAAACTTATATTTATATTATTATATTATATAAAAGTGACCTAAAATAACTGATACGATCTGGCAATATCTAACTTTGTTACAATTACTATAAGGTACATATTTAGACTGACGTTATACGATTTTTGTTACGTCTCTTCTCCACTGGTTTTTGTTATTATTAAAATGCACTACATACACTGAAATCGTACCAAACTAAAACATTTTAGAAAAAATGCATATTACCTAATATTGGCACGGTCTCAGCTAAAGATTTTCTTACGGTAGTAATTCCACGCTGGTTTCAGCATGAATGAGCCGAATCGACCGGGTAAGTACCTACTAATCTCTCATAGAAGATCGGCGTAAAAGTAATCAAACTCAAACTCAAACTCAAGCATTGATTTCATTTGATCATAAAGTATGATGCTTATGAGAAGTCAAAATTACATGAAGTCAGCTAATTAACCTACAGCCAGTTCGCTGACGAGGTAGAGCTGTGAGAAGAACTGGCAAGAAACTCACGCCACTCTTTTCAACCGTCGGTAAATTACAGTTTTTTGTATGATTTAACAATTTTAACACATCAACGCAACCAAAGAACCATACAAAGTAATTATTACAAAACAATTAATTAATTTAATAACTAAGATTAAAAAAAAAAGAGAAAATAGAGGATTTCAATTATTTAGTTTCATCTAGTATGGTAATTTGACTACGAATTTTAATTAAAAAAGTAAATGCACCTAATGGTCATATTGAACGACAAGGTAATACTGGATTAAGTATTAAATGTATGCCATGCCAAGATTGACCAGTCATCCCAGGTAGCACCCGTTCACGAGCATGACGTACAGATTAGCCATCATCACCTTCGCCATATCGTATTCGTACTATTGCGTTTCGTTCGGTGAGTGACAGAGCCGATGGCTCCATTTCCCCCTTTCCTTTTTACTCTCCTCCCTCAATCCCTACGCCTACCCCACTCCCTTTACGGTAGGCAGCGGCTTCACAGAATCTGTGGCATTGCAGGAGACTGAGACAATTTCAGGGTCTCTCAGTCGTTCATGAGCGACAGTTACCACTTACCATCACGTGGGCCATTTGCTCGTCGGCCACAGTCAGCAATTAAAAAAAAAATGTACATGGTTTCACGCGTTGGGGTATACAAAGATAAACCTTAGTTTTTATACTCCATACAATAGGGGGCGAGCCTATTGTCTTATTTCGCACTATTACAAAGAATGGATGTATTTCCAACATGATTATTCTGCACGACACCCACAGGCTGAAAGGGTTACAACAATCCTTATTTGCATGGCTAGTTCACGTTACACCTAGAATTCACATTTCTATTTTTCTTTGCTTTAAAGGCTTTATAACATTTAGCTAGTTACAAACAGTACCTTTATGCTCTAAATAACATTTAGTGTTGGAATATATTACTGACTGATGTAACGTGGTTACGTAAGGTGCGTAACTACAGAGAAAAGATGGCATAACTATTCAGTGTTTCGTCCCTTTTTTTGTTCAAAAATGATCAAAAGAGAAAGAGACAAACCACGGGTAGATAATCCGTTGCTATTTTATGTTAATCAGTAAGACGGTATAGATGTAGATAGAGTGATGAATATTACACATATTATGTAGGTACATAAAACATATTTGCGCAAGATTTTAGTTTTTTTATTCTGTTTACGATTCGTAGCATAGTGCTACGTATTTCGTAGACCCATGAGCAAAACAAATCTATACTAAAAACAGCAGCCTATCTTCTGGATCGGGTTGCAGTGTGTTATTTGAATGTCGTATAATCAATTTCAAACCCAACGGTCGGACAAAATACGACGTGGCAGCGTGGAAAAAATACCCGGTTGTACCTAGCAGTATGAGTGTCGTATTTCTAATCCTGCATGCTGCATTTACAATAATATATCTATATCTCTATAGCTGAACCAACGATGTATTCATATCATTCATTCAATCATTCTTCGCTATCATAATGAATAATCACATACTATAATTTTTGCATCTATTTTGTTAAGGATATTTTTATGTGTATCTTTAAATGGTATGTTAAAATATGCTGGTCCAAAACCCAATTTGTAAATTTGAATCGCTTTGTGTTTTTCTTTTACTTTAATTTTACGATAATGAATTAAAATTGTTTTTATATTTAATATTATATTGCTTCCAACCACTGAGTTTACGATGCTATTATTAATCTGTTGGTAGTAAACAGTCGTAATGAATAAACATTACACAATACTTATCAACACTTTGGGACTTGGTAAATAGACATAACGTGAAATTATACAATCTTTTATAATCATTAGCTGTAAAATGAGATATTTTTTTTTTTTTTTTTTTATATTTATTAGCCTACCAAAGTGACTCCACCCCGCCTGATGGTAAGCAGTCAGTGGAATCCAGAAGTGGTGGCCACCATACCAAATCTATCGTCTCAAGCTGTTGGTATGGTGGCCTCCACTATGGCGGCTGGGAATGGGGTTAGGGGAAGGGAATGAGGGAGGTGAGGAAAGAGGAAAGGGGGGGAAATTGGGCCTCCGGCACTCTCACTCACCGAACGAAACGCAGTAGTAAGGATACTACTACTCTTAAGTCGATCTTCTATGAGAGGGTAGTACTTCCCCGGACGATCCGGCCCATTCATGCTGAAACCAGCGTGGATCTACTACCGTCATATTTATTCAATGCTAACATCCTATTGCCCTTTTTCGTTTATTTTTCGGAATGCATAAAGCTACAGCCACGGGGCTCAAGAGGCTCAAGACCCTCAACATCCCAAACGCCTTAAAATCCTCAAAAAAATTTACGTGCTTGTAGTGGTCAAACTTCATAAAACGTACCCCAGCGGGGTCAAGCTCCCCAAACCTAAATCTAGACCCGCTACTGACTCGCTACAATAACTACTTTTTATCAATTGGACCGTACGCTTATTTGTCAAATAAGTAGTATAAATAAGATAGATGAATGCACTCCCTAAATAAATTCAGTTTTTACAGAATCATGATAATAACTATTAAAATACTTGTTTTTTTACAAAGCTACGAATGTTTTTTTAAAGCTGGTATTATTGTTATTGTGTTTAACCGCAGAATTACGACTATTTTGATATCGTTTTACATTACACAAACTGCTATATGACCGCACTTCAATTTTATAATTTACACCGATTTAAACAAAAGCTTTACGTGTTATGTTATATTTTGGTAAAGCCCTGAATAATTTGGATTTGGATTTATGTATTAATATTTTATTGCAAATAATGTACCGATATTTATGGCTAAATATCGATGAAACATGGGTGTTACACTTCTCTGCCTACCCCTTTGGGGCATAGGGCGTGGAAATAGCAAAACTGATAGACATACATTTAGTGTTATTTAAAATCTAAAATTGAGCTCAAAGCTGCGAGCGCGTCGAGATTAATAATGGTGCCATAAACTCTATTACCTATTTCGTAATCAAGTTAAATGGATAAAATTTACCCACGCGTTGAGCCAAATAATTAATTTTCGGCCTGAAACATTTTATTAAGGAACTTTTTGAATTGTGACCTTGAGTTGTATTAGCTATCAAAATATTGATATTATTTTTGTTTATGAAATTTATACTTCTTTTTCAATCACCACTCTTAGTTCTGATAATTACACTTTTAGTAACGTTATTACAATAAATTTATTGTAACTCAAATTAGAACTTAGAACTGGTTAAAAAGACTGGCCCACATTTATTGCCAGTTCTAATGTTATAGCCCTTGTTCGTGAAATATTTAAGATAAATTGATGGGCTATCATAACGATAAATTTGACTAATTAGATTATAAATTTCTCTTTGTTACGTTACTGTGTCAAATGCAACATCTAAAATCTATTTACATACCTTCGCCTTGACGATAGCGCAAAGAAAGCGAAACGTTAAACGTGTTTACCTGAAATGATAAAAAATACATTAAATATATATAAATGCAAATCACACTACAATTCTGTGGATGGCTAGATACCTAATTTTTGCTTGCTCGATTCAAACAGTTTATGGCTTATACTAGCGAAGAACAACTATCGTGAAAATGTATCACAATGCAGACTATTTATATATCACAATATTATACACGCTGGTTTCAGCATGAATGGGTCGGATCGACCGGGGAAGTACTACTCTCTCATCAAAGATCGACGTTAGAGTAGTAGTATCCGTATTACTGCGTTTCGTTTGGTGAGTGAGTGCTGAAGGCCCAATTTCCCCCTTTCCTCTTTCCTCACTTCTCTCATTCCCTTCTTTTATTCCATGAATCCCCAGGCGCTAAAGTGGAGGCCAATATACCAGCAATTTAAGACGATGGCTTATGGTATGGTGGTCACCACTTCTGGATTCCACTGACTGCTTACCATCAGGCGGGATAGAGTCACTTTGGCAGGCTGATATAAAAAAAAAAACGCTCTTAACAATAAAAGAAAAATAGCAACAAATTACCTATCTCCTCCTTTTTATGTCTCTTTCCAAAACACTAAAAAGTTATTCTGTCGCTTCTCTTTATTAGTAAGACTGTGTACTGTTTAGCGTAGGAGTAAACTGTTTTAAATTTATTAAGTTTACTTAAGTGATGATGATGATTGAAGATTATCTATTAAAATGAATAGAAGTGTTGTGTTGTAGATTGGGATGTCAAATTATAATTTCATTACCTTTAGCATTACATTTTATCCTAATTACTATTCGTTCTCCAATGTGTACAAATTTAGTTTGTAGATAAAAATACATTTCCAAAATTAGAAAGTATACTCTTATTAATTCATATTGGACTAGGGGTGATTGCCCACACAATTCACTTAGCAATATTGGATTAAATATTCCGCTAGGGAAGGAAGTAAAAGAAATGAGCGATATAAAACAATTATATAATGAAAGTAATTACTTTGATTATATTTTTACATAGCGTTCTAAATGAGTACTACTTAAAGGTAATGTATATTAATTAACCGGTTCATTCTGTTTTATTGTTGGACACATGCCACTCTCAATTAGCAGGACACGCGATTCTCTGTATGGATCCATGCCGACTCAACATGTGATATACGAGATTTCTCGTCGAATACTTTAATAATAAACGTCAACATAATAGTACAATAATGAATACAAGTCAAAAACACTACAGATAAGTTAAAACTACAATATTATCTTTTCTTTTGATGACGGATGTTTTGAAAAAGTACGTGAGAGACACCATTATCTGGTGTTAATGTGTAATTTTGTTATTTTATTATAGTTTCACACATACATACATAGTAAATCGATGTGTTTAGATATATTTAGTCCTATGTTAACTAATATAGGTAAGTAATTAACTAATATAGGTAAAAAGTCTTTAGTATAACCAGTCAAATGACCAGCGCTACCATGTCATTATTGTCAATAGTAATACGAGTATAGAGATTTATAACACGAAAATACAAGTGGATAAAATTTTCTCGTAAGGCGTATCTTAGGTCGGCAGATATACGTATATTATTCGATTCGTACCTATTATACTGTTCGATTTTCATCATTCGCCGAGTCTTTTCACAAGAATAATTAGAATTGGCTTCCGATCGATTATCGCAAGCAATTATTATTGTCATCGCAACCTCAGTATAAAAGAGTCGTAAGTTAAAATACGAGTCTGACAATTATTATTTTGTGACAATTAGCCTAAAGTTTAGTATTGTTTACTGGTATTAAGTTTCTTGCCCTCATAAACTCTGAGAGTGAGATTTTTTTTTTTTTTTTTTTTTTTTTTTTATTTCTGTGATGCGGCTGTAATGTCACTGCGACCATGAATGGTCTATTGTGATCGCCGCTTTATCAAGCTAGAGTTCACCACTAAACCCTGCAGCTATGATATATTGCAGTATTTGCTTAGGGGTGAGCTCCTTAATTTCTTCAGGGCCCAGAGTGTGTTTCCCTAGAAGAAACTGACGCTTGTGTATGAGCGGGCCACATTCCCCCAGAAGATGGAGGGGCGTTTCATCTGCCTCTTTACATCGCCTGCAGGTGCGTGTTTCGCTTAGCCTTAGATTATGCATGTGCTTGTTTAAGCAACAATGACCTGTCAAGGCTCTTGACACAATGCGTAGATTGTTCCTACTCAACGCAAGGATAAGGTTATTGTACCTTCTGTTAAAGCCTTTGATCAGGGCTTTAGAGTGGTTCATTCCTGGCGATTCCGACCAGAGTTTGATGGCTGTTTCGATGCATGAGTTTGTAAGGGCATTTTGAGCTAGGCTTTTTGGTATTCCACAGAAGGGCTCTGGGCCCTGCTGAGTTCCATTAGCTCCCGCTCTCGCAAGTTCATCGGCGCACTCATTACCGATGACACCTGCATGACCTGGTACCCATCTGAGAACTACTCTATTCATATTACCTAGAGAGTTTAAACGATCCATGCACTCTTCAACTAGTTTCGATGTTACTACGTTCGAATCCAGTGCTAGTAGAGCGGCTTGGCTATCAGAATTTATATATATAGTCTGATTGGTGTAGCGCTTTTGCAGATTGGCTTCCGCGCATTCCACAATGGCGTATACTTCTGCTTGGAAGATGGAGGCGTTTTGTCCCAAAAACACGCTTTTTTTGAGCTTTGGTCGCTCCCCATATATTCCACAGCCTACTTTTTGTCCTATTTTGGAGCCATCGGTATACCATACTAGGCAACCAGACTCAAAAGATATCTGGTCTTCGAGCCAGTTTTCCCTAGATGGCAATTCTATTGTGTATTGTTTTCCAAATACAAACCGGGGTAGGGTGGCATCCGTAGGCATGCAAAGTATTGGTATTTCCAGTATTGAGTTCTGTAAAGTCCTCAACTTCTGGGAGATCCAATTGCTTCTGCCTTGGATATGAGCCCTGTACATGCTGGCTTTCGCCTCTTTTACTACAACTAATATAGGTAAAAAGTCTTTAGTATAACCAGTCAAATGACCAGCGCTACCATGTCATTATTGTCAATAGTAATACGAGTATAGAGATTTATAACACGAAAATACAAGTGGATAAAATTTTCTCGTAAGGCGTATCTTAGGTCGGCAGATATACGTATATTATTCGATTCGTACCTATTATACTGTTCGATTTTCATCATTCGCCGAGTCTTTTCACAAGAATAATTAGAATTGGCTTCCGATCGATTATCGCAAGCAATTATTATTGTCATCGCAACCTCAGTATAAAAGAGTCGTAAGTTAAAATACGAGTCTGACAATTATTATTTTGTGACAATTAGCCTAAAGTTTAGTATTGTTTACTGGTATTAAGTTTCTTGCCCTCATAAACTCTGAGAGTGAGATATAACCTTAACAATCTCAACACTGGATAAAACCTGAAGTCTGTCTACATTAGAAATTCAAAAAGAGGTGTGCAAGTGCACCTGGTAAACTACAAGCTCACGCGCACATCCTATAATTTATAATGTAGATATTCATATCATGGACATGGCTGCCAGCCTTAAAAAAAAATATAATGTAGTGGCTCTATATTTTTACTGGAGCACCTTACAAAATGAATTAAGGGAAAAATATAACTCAATATTCACAAACCTATTAAAACTAACCACTACTAACTTTTGATAGACAGGCGTTTTACCTCCAAATATACTTTTACTTTCAGTAAACATAAACAGTGGATCGCGGCTTTTCGGTAAATAATTAATCTTGGAGCTTATCGCATTAGTTGGCTCACGTCCGAACTATTACAAGGTGGAAGGTGCTCGGTGCGTGCACAAGGGCCACCGACCACCTCAGATTTATGCCCCACTAACGTGCTCAAAAATAATTGGATCGCGACCGAAAAATAAATTGCCGCGAGTCCCTCTACCCGCCCACTAGAAATAACTCTAACAATTTGTTATTGAACATCCTTGAATTACAAGATATTATCTGGGTTGCCTGGAACGTTATTTAATAACATATTTTTTGGGATCCAATAAAATACATTTACGTGGACATAAACGTTTTCGATCACGGTGAAGAATACTTGCCCTGAAGATGCCTATCTACCTTTGTGAATGTAGGAAAAATGTTTTCCGTGTCATAATAGATTTTTGTAATCATATTTTTAACAGTCAACGTTTGAATTCAAAAATTGTATACAATTCTATTGTGTGACGTCACAACAAAAACTAGTTTTTGCGCCTTGTGCCATCAAAGCGGTATCGCTGGACCTGAATGAATTTAACGCACTCAGGAATATTAAATTAAATTAAATTAAAATTCATTTATTTCGGAATTATTTCCATAGTGTGTTAGTGTGTTAGTGTTAGTTAACAATGATCTTACTGCCTAATGTTAGTAATTAAATAAATAAATGACAATTATTATTACAATTTTTATTTGGTGTGAATATTCACCCACCTGCGTACCATCGGGGTTTCCCAACGGTCAGCAAATACGCTCAGGATAGTGTTGGTGCTGTCACGGAGACGCGTCATTAGAGAGGCGCATCTTTTTCTGAGTTATTCCGGTCTGATCCCCCAGATCTGATCCCCTGGGGATCGGTTTATTTTAATTTTATTTTCTATTCCGTTCTCTCATAATTGCGGCAAAGCCATCAATTTGAGTCTCCGCAAACATTCCAGACGCACTATACCTCCATGGCAGCCCCAACAGTACCCTAAGCGCGTTATTGTATTGAACACGCAGGTCACTGTATGCCCGCTGACTATAACTGACCCACAGGCTGCACTTGTAGAATGACTGGCAGTAAGCCTTAAAAAGCGATAAATATCGATACACTGTTTTTAGTCTTATATTCCGTAGCGCAAAACTACAACAAGTGGGGAAGAATAAAAACAAACAATAAGGAAAGTGGAAAAGGAATCGCAAACTAATTCAATTATTAATTCACAGTAACTTAAGCAAAGGTTAATTCTCAATCTATCTCATATTAAAATGGAATTATATTAATACTTCCCCCACGTTTAATTACATACGACTCAATTTTACTAAAAGCAGATAGAAGTCGCCAACGTGACATGACATTTTGTATAGGGCGGATATTATACTGGAAATTTATTTTAGGTATTTTTTTGTAACCAAACTTGATAGCCATAGAAAAGTATAGTCTCGTGTAATAGGTATAACAGGTCGTAGAACTAATTTTAATAAAAATAAAGATTAATATAAAATACATTAATCAATGTATACGAAGTATGTATTGATATGGTTCAAAGAAAAGAAAGATAAACGAGAATAAGAAGGATGTAAATTTTATAGTTAAATTTGGTTTGTATAATGTCGTATATGAGAACTGGTTTTGTCAGAGAGAAATTAGAATTTCGTGCAAAATTTACTGCCTGCAAGTATATTACGAAAATTTTGAGCGCCCCAAATTCAGAAACTACAGTTTTGGCAAGTAAACCCCATCTTGGTTTAAGCCTCGCTACGGTATAAAGAAGAAATTATTGAAATGAATTTTCTTTGACACGAAACTTTTTGTACCTACTAGCCTGCGTCCACACTTGTACAATAAATAATATATTGTAACATACTAGAGATGAGGCGTATTTACTAGAACAGATCCGCGCACTAGGTATTTTGCAAGGCTAGGCTGCACCTATTCTATTTTTGAAAATCTTGATCAATCTAGTATTTATGTGTGAATTACACGATTTCCGACCCTATAGTATTATAATTAGACGTGATATTCACATGTACACGTGGCCGAGTACCATGCAGCCCCCCTAGTATTTTTGTAAATTATACGATTTCAAACCGAAAATCAATGTATTAGAGGCGATATTCACATGTACATGTAGTCGAGTATCATACAAGGACTAGATACTACATACTTCACATTGACCTAATACCTATATTCTTGTGGATTACGTAGATCATATCTAGTACCGGATTGACCTTTTTTTTTTTTTTTTTGTAGAGGGGAAATGCGTTTACGCACACCACCCCGTCCGGGAAAACGAGGTGGCTATGTCGGGCTCGCTGGCCTGAGAAGTACCGGATTGACCTAGTGCAACCCATCTCTAGTACATACTATCATTGATATGACTTGAACTTGACTTGAATATGATTATTGACTCGCCCTTGTGCATGACAAATAGAATAGACTGTTGTCTACTACCGTTTTCATTCAGCTATGCTACATAAAATAGCGTTATGTTTCATTTATCGTGACATACCATGTAATTTATTATTTATTAAATAAACCTATATAAAAAATTACCGATGCCAAAAATCCTTTTTTATTTTGTTGAGCTCCAAACAGCAGAATTATTCCAAAGTTTTGTTGTAATTGGTTCAGTATGAGCAATCGCGACACCACTTCGGAAGCTGTTTAAATTTGTAAACACTACTTTTAAGTATTTAAACGCCGCGTCACCTCGTTCACCGGTGATGCCCAAACAACAGCCTTTTTATTATGTCTGTTTGTATGGCGTTCAACCTGTTTACACGTATCATAGAACGTCACTTTACGATCCTCTAAAACTGTTTTGTAGAGTTTGTTTATGGTTTCCAGTACAACTGTCCATGACAAGTGTTTAGTATCCTCGGTACCTGTAAGTACCGAATAAATAATTAATATAATAAATAGTACGACCACGCTTAAATTGTTATGATATTTACACCAGTCAAGTTGATTTCCATGGTGCTGGTTTTCCATGGATAACGCTTGCCAATCTACTGTTTTGCTTTAATACTTTTTACATAAAATTACAATTGGTAATCAACACACTAAATTCTATTGATTCTAATTTAAAAAAAATACAGTGAAAAACAACAGTGTTGTTAGGCAGTATCATACCTGACATTTATAACAAAATAATAAAGATGACCAAATAATTCATATCACAAAGTTTTAATTATTTTATTGGACAATATTCGAGAGTTTCTAGCGAAGTCCGTAGCTTTATGAATCATGCCATGAAGGAAATTTATTACATCGTCATTCGGCTAAATTTCTCCCACAATGTTACAGGCTTAAAGGAAATGAGGGTTGCAGATGTTGCTCGATATATAAAATGTTGAATATTAGCTCATAAAGATGACAGTTATTAATTCTATAGACAAAAAAGCGCAAATATTAAAGCCAAAGATAGCTCGCAGCGAACGTTGCCTTTGGATTGGAATGGAATCCCTAAGGTAAGTGATTCAAATAGTTCGTAATAACTACGCCTGGGAAAATTGGTCTCACTGCAGAGGATCGTGCAATCATTTATAGTTGGGAAATCTGTTCCTGTCTGTACGGAATTGAATCGGTTTGATGGCGGTACGCAATGACATATTTTGGATAATGCAAATATGCCCACAGAATTGATAGAAGCATGTACAGGAATATTATTTATAACGAGGTTATATAATTTATAACCTCGAAAGACTGTTGCAGTCCGAAATATATTAGATTATCATTTTTAGACAGAACATTTTTTGGAGCTACCAACTAGTGCTTGAGTGCCTGTCCTTAAGTCTATTATAATCTGATTGAAGAAGATAACACTATATCAAACATTAAAAAAACAATTGCAAAACAGAAAATAAAAGTTTGCTATTTTTAAGATTTCATAGATTTTGTAGCTTACTACAGAATCAAGCTGGGATACTCCGTTCTTAACTCAGTAAAAAATACGGACGTTTTTGTCTTTTCAGCACTAATTGCTCTTAGTTTGTACTTTCTAAGGGTTATTTTTAAACTACACAGGAAAGTGTAACCTTCAATTCGAGATGTTTTACCTAAAAAATATTTTCGTACCCAAAAAAGGGGTGAAAGTAATATTTTGGTATCCACCAAGTATATTTACCCCTTTTGATCGTGAGTATACCATATCTATTACGAATATTAGCCGTTGAGTTACTTCTTGAATTTGTAAAGTCGGCATCGAAATCTTACGTGCTTTGTGACCACTTTATTAATCTCACACAAAAGTTTATCTATCTCGTGACCAGTTTTATTCTAATATATGGCAAATCGACTGCACTTCATGTATTTCCATTCTATTAAAAATTTGCTAATACCCTACCTCTCCTTGAAAATCAGCCGTAAATAGGTGACTAACTACTTCGCCACTTTTTTCTAGGATTACTTGCTGCTTGCTTGCACTGAGTTTGCTTTTTAAAATGTATTAAACATACTATCATAAGTTTATTTAGGAGATCTTTTTTGAATTCCAGTACAGTATGTAAATAAGGAGGGAGTATGAAACGAATCGCCTATAAAAATATTATGATCAATAAAATCAGCTCGTAAACATTCTTTGCTCAGTGTGGGGTTTGAAGGAAGAACTCGAGAATAGTGTCATAAATCCCGTTCGTAGCTCTGTAGTAAACTTGATAGAAACTACAATTCATTATCTTATAACATAATGGAGACGCCACGGTCCGTCAAGAAAAGAGGTTTAAGGGTTTTGCAGTCCGCAATGCTTAGGTCTTTTTTTTTTTTTTTTTTACGTGGGAAATGCATTACGCATACGCACCCGCCTGGGCAAGGCGGGGGTTATGTCGGACTCTCCGACCGCACTCAAAGCGCGGCCGGCATACCGACTAAAACCCACGGTGTTCCTCCAGACGGCCAGAGTGTCGCGGTCACGGGAAACGCTCTCGCATTCATCCGCGACCCCGACGGGCCATGGCCCGCTCACCACACGCGAGCGAACCCCGTCCGATTTAAGGGGCCTAGCCCCCCCTCCCTTTAGAGGCGCGTGCGGAACACGCGCACTGCCGTCTCGGGCCCGTGCTGTTCGGGCAGGCCACCTCCTAACTCGGCCGCAGAGGATAGGGAGAACGGCGCGTCGCAATACCGACACTCCTCTTCCCCTGCGGCCCCACCGCGTCCGCAATCTGGCGGTTGCAGCAGTTGCCGCCGAGGCCGCGGAAGGTAGGGAGAGCGGTGCACCGTTACCGGCACTCCTCTCCCGCCGCGGCCCCGCCACTCCTCAGCCGCAGTGTCGCAGAAGCAACACTGCAGCCCGACCCAGTTGCGGTGCCGCCCAAACAGCACCGCAACCCACCAGAGCCACTCCATCCTGGGCTTATAACCAAAGCCCAGAGGAGAGGCGCCTCCTTGGGGTTCCTCTTGGTTCGCCGTGGTTGCGTAACCACGGTTACTAAGCCTCATGCGATGGTTTGACTAGTAATTAAAGTTTGAAAATATCAATTAACTGAACTTTAGCTGGGGCACTACCACAACTTCTTATAGCAATCTTATTATAAGCTTACTTTGTCTCTAGGATAGATATATTGTTGATGTCTTTAATGGTACAAAAGATAAAAAAAACACAAAGTAATAGAAAGGTGGTCGTAGGCCCCCTGATCGTCTCGCAATGACTTATGTTGCGAGGTGTTTTAGGCTCATTAATATGTACCTAAACCTAGTGATCTTTTGAATACCAAAGTTTTGTTTTCCCAGAACGTTTCGTTTTCTTTAAACGACACAGTTTAATATATAAATTGTCGTTTACATTTACAGTAACGAATGTCCTGTACATTAAGATACAATGCAAACAAAAATTTCTTTTGAATACAAGCTTTTGCATTTTCTATTTTAGTAAATAAAATTACTGTTTTCCTTGAAGAAAACAAAGTAAACCAGTTTACTGTAAGCTCGTAGACGTTTCCAAAGGTTCCCAATGAAGGGTGGGTGTTAAAATTAAGTTGGACAGATATGCGACATGGTGACAAGGGTCGGCTTGAAGCACGGGACGCCACTGTCTTTCCTTACTCCGTCGTAGCTTATACAGGACAAACATTTTTATATATTCTGTATATAGGTAGCTACTATTATTTACTGGCAAGTAAGGTCCACAATACTTTAGATCATTCTCTTCAAATTCCAGTAAATTTTAAGCAACAATTTATTGTACGTAAGGTAGGGGATTATAATTTGATTTTGTATACTATTGTTTGTTCGCCAGCAGTTGAGGTTGTCGCCTGGTCATTACCGTTATACTGCGTGTACTATGTTATAATAATTATTTGAGGCAGAAAATGTCTATGAATCACATAAATAAGAGTGTACGTACATTGTATTGATAATTTTGTTCTTTTCGACAGCTTCTTCGTAAGATGTGTTTCTTACACAAGATGCAAATGCAGGTATTCTTTTAAAAAATGATCAAAATTCTATTCGAATAAAATGGTTATGAAAAATTTTAAAGTAAAATTGGTGTGCATTCGATTGTACATATTGAGATAAATTTAACATTTATGTTACCTGACGAACAGCAGAAGCAAGTTCATCCGTAGTTGTATGAGTTACATACAACGTTGTATAGATAACTAAAGGTAATAAATATCGATGTGTAGCGAGAGATTAGGAACGGAAGGAAGAACTTATTTTCACCAATAACATTTTAATACAACTAGGTACCTAATATTTGTAAATATTATAATAGTATTATGAAGTGGTCGCAATCACGGAGAATAAGTACGTGATGAAAGGCTAAAACATTCTTAAACGAAGTATATTAGTCGTATACCATACGCTATTGGTACCACACCGACAGTTACTTATTCTATAGAAAATATCGACTAAAAGCGATCTTATAAATCAAGTGCAAGTACGTGTATAGTTTAATAATAAAAGGAAGGAAAGCCATTAGGTTCTAAACGAATAAAAAGTTTACGTGGCGCAAGTCTCCAATATCACGAACCATTATGTACTAACATGATTGAGTTTATGAGTCGTTAATACGTATTGCCACCTAATAATAATGGCTTAGTGCCGGGTAGTATGAAGTGAATATAAATAATATGGCCGCTTGATTTTTTCTTGGAAGATGTCAATACCACGATAGTAGTTTTGCGGGTTTCAGGTCAAATGTACCGGATCAAGCGGGGAAATACTATCCTCTCATAGTATAAATACTGTTGCTTTTCGTTCGATGAGTGAAAGCGCCGAAGGTGCAGTTGGCCCTTCGGTCTTCATTCCTTTGCTCTCATTCTTTTTTGATTTTCATGTCAACTAATCTTTCCTTGGCACTGTTTCTGCAATACTTAGAAAACACAACCGTAATTGTTTGCAAAATAACTCCTCGGTATTTTTAGTTTTTATTTTTCATTTCCCTACTTTCCTTGCATAATTTCTACATTATATATACAAAGATTATGTAAAATATACTATAGCAATACGATAAAAAGTGTATATTTATCGTTATTATAGCCAGCACGTATTGAAAGCTTGACATTTCTTTCTACTCCCTAAAACTAGAGTAGAGCCGTAACGGTAGGATTACCGACGATAAAGTGCGCTACATTACGCGCGCGTAAGAGCAAAAGTCGCGCGATTTAGATGAGAAATGGGTAACATGCCATACCGCACTTTAGGTACGTATGTTATATGGACTGAAGGTTTTCTACCCTAATACATAAATTATTATCTACTTATATGCGAGAAATCTCATTTTTGGTCTATTTTATTTATTATTTAATAGTACTGACAACTATTAAAAAGGAATATGTAACGGATATTTGCCCCAAACAGGTAAACATAGGTAAAATAGGTTACATGTAACAAAGCGCCAGCCTTTTGCCATTTTCCAGGCACAATTGGCGTTACTGGAACTATGAACGGGACTGTCATGTTTCGGTTTAGTAAAATAATATTTGGTTTTTCTCTCAACAAATTCTTAGTATTAATTGCTATGGCAACAGAGTCGCATCCCGTTGCATGACATAGTTAGCGAAACATGGGTATTATACACTTTGGCCTATCCATTCGAGAAAAAAAGGTTTAATGTTATGTTAATCAAACTATAGGGTTAGAAACAATCAGAACAAATCGCATATTCTGGAAAATTCCCGTGTGACACAAAAGTGTTTTCTTTAGATCAGATTTCTAGCCGACGGGAATAGGAAAACTGGTCCGAAAATTCCCTAATGTAGTAACATACCTATTCATATTCTATTTATATATTTAAAAGAAGAAAAGAAAGACAAAACATTTATTGTGTAAAAAAATGTATATTATAGACAATACATACATACATAGCTTCACGCCTTTTATCCCAGAAGGGGTAGGCAGAGGTGTTTAACTACCCACTTTTCGCCGTTTTTATTATTAGATTCCAGACTTCGGGCTAATACTGAAAATATTTGGACAGAAAAATCCAACAAAACTTTATTCGACCCAGGGATCGAACACGAGACCTCTGCGTCGTAATCCATACACAGTACTACCGAACCACAGAGGCAGTAAACATACACATTAAAAGTACATAATCTATAATATAAAAATGAATCGCTGAATATGTTGCTAAGCGCAATCTCGAGAGCAGCTGAACCGATTTCGCTAATTCTTTTTTTATAATATTCTTTGAAGTACGAGGATGGTTATTACGGAGAAAAAAAATAAAATTGCCTGAAAAAAAATACGCTTTTCTATATTCCCATACTAAAGTATCTTTATTTATCCAAAAAGTTTTAAAAAAATGTCCACCCGTGCGAAGCCGGGGCGGACCGCTAGTTTTTTAATAAAGAAAAAAATATTTTTTAATTTCTTAATGTTCTCCGAGATACAAAATTTGCTTTGGATCACGTTCAACTTAAGATTGATTGCAGGGCATATTATTGTCGAAGCGACACGGCATAGTGGCCAAGCAATTAGCTGTGTCTAGCAAAAAGTATATTTAAATAAGTATAATTACTTTTTATCGAGTATTTATTAAAAATGCGGTAAAAATATTGAATAATTTTAATATAAAATGTAGTTCAAATGGCAACGTGTAGGGGCTGTCATCACGCCAACCCCGACAGTTGTTCTAAGTCCCACACAGCCAGCAATTTTGCCAACAACGTGATCTTAGTAATGCATACTCTATCGTGAGACCTATTAATTTGCAAAATATTAATAATGACTACGTTATGATATACATGAGTCGCTCAAAGAGGTTAGCAGAAAGTGTTAATTGCAATAATAAATACATTGAACTCGGCACCACTGCGCCGTATTCGTACTCTATCATTTAACTAGTCTGCGGGGTTCTCTAAATAGTATAAACGTATAAATCAAAGTCGTTGTTTTTTAAGCTGCTTTTCCCCTATTTTTTTCTTAACCTACTAAATTTTGATACAGTTTTCACTATCGTTTAGATAAGTGTAATATGACTGTAATTTGTAGGTAAAAAAACCTAATTAAAAAAATATTATGTGGTAAAAAAATATACATATAAAGGAGTCTGCCAGCTACACCATACATGGTACATGGTACATGGTATAGTATCATACCATGCATGACCGTGAAGTATCCACGTGAGAAGCCGACGCGGGTTACTATTATATCTAAAGAATTAATTAACCTTATCATTATATATTTGGTCCGACGGAACAAAGAAACAGATATTTACCCGTAGCTATCAAATAAGGTCGCCGACTCCCTTATTTGCTACCAAACTAGGTCACCGACTCCAAGTCGCCACGCGCGTTGTGACGGTGGTTCGAGTCATTCTGTATACAGAGCTTTAAATACTAAATTACCGTGCTTACAGTTAGGACTTTTACATACATAGGCAGTCAGTTGATAAGGTTATGCTAGCAATGAGAATATACGTATATGTTTTAAAAAGAATAATAGACTTAAAAAAAGAAAAATTTATTCAGGTATCAAAACTTCCTAATTCAATTTTTTTAAATATTTCAATGCAGTGAACATAACTTTTCTAGTTTAAAACTTTTTATTTGACATATAGCAACATAGCACAAGTGTAGTCTTACACCTTGGCTTTATTCAAATTGTGCAACTAAAATAATAATGAATTATTGAATTTAACTGTAATGTACGAAGATTACGCACGCCGAAAGATTTAGACGTTTAGATAATAGATAAATAGTAAAATAAAGATATGCACAAACAAATAAACATAATGTTTGAGCTCTAAAAAAGTAAAGAAACGATTTAGATACATGTCAGCTTAATGGTAACTCTTGTGCATTCGATGCTTGGTCGTAGACAAAATTAACAATCTAAAAGCGTTCCATTTTTTAAACATTTATTCATGACGGTTATTTATTAGCAACAGCAGTTACATGTTAAACATTATATAAGGGATGAGCGACCATGTGGCGGACAGTATATATATCAGTCTGACAAGGGCATCCATCTTAAGGATGGAGAACGCCCAACCTTTAAACGATTTACGAGGGGCAATGGGCACCGTTGGTAAACATCAATGGATCGAGTTCAGACCTATAAATAACAGCATTTCTCTAATCGGTAGTGTTTTCTCCTTCTTAATCTTGCTTATTATTTATGTAGGTGTAGGGATTTATACACCCCAGTGTAGTGGCAATGTAGGTATACGATTACCTTCTTGTGACTTTGTGTCGAACAAAAAACGGTGATCAAATAGCATGCGTGTATCCTTCTAATTTTGATTCTTATCTAGTGTTATAATCGAGGTATTCCGGTCGGATCCCCCAGATCTGAGCACGACGGTACCGCTATAATTGGTTTAGGTGACCAGCAATTTTAAATTACACTAGCTGTTTAGTATCAGTTAATTTTGAGAGTAGGAAATAAACACGTAATATAATAATAATAATAATAATAATATTTCAACAACTACACACAACGCCATCTAGACCCAAAGTAAGCATATTATTGTTATGGGTTCTAGAATGCGGATATACATACCTAAATACTTTTTTTTTTGTAAATACATACATATATAAATATATACATTACTAGCTGTTGCCCGCAGCTCCACCTGCGTGATTGTCACGATTTTTCATACAAACTTTCATCCCTTATTTTGACCCCTTGAAGCAATTTTTCAAGATAAAAGATATGCCTATGTTGCCTATGTTGTTTCCCAAGGTCTAATCTATCTCTATACCAAATTGCATCAAAATCGGTTCAGTGGTGAAAAAAGTGAAAGCGTAACACACAGACAGACATTACTTTCGCATTTATAATATTAGTATGGATAATTATTATTATTAATAACTTTGACTATTGATCTTGGATTCGAAATTATGGGCGTAATATTGGAAACTAGTAAACCGTGGGTGGATTGTGTAGTTTACCGGATAGAGGTGCCTGTGTATTACTTCAGGAATAAGGAACGTTGTTTTTCTATGGTAAATAAATGCAACATACTCGCACTACGGTAATGTAAATCAGTGCGTCTCGGGTACCGGTTTGAAAATGTAAATTGAATGGTCAAACTCGCCAAGATTCATGAATTAAGCATCCCCTTAAAATTCCACATTTAAGAGCGTACATAAACAGGATTGGCTGGATGTTCTAATTTAATTTGCAATCTGACGAGCAAACCTTTGTTGTTAAGTGACGAACGTATAATGAGGTTCAGTCCGCAGGGTTTTCGATATTAGCTGTATTGTTACAGTGGAAATAAAACGTTATTAGTTACGGCGTACGGTTAGGTTTCCTCTGTCACTTTGTGCAATATTTGAAGATGCAGGTTATATTTTTTGCTTAAAACAAAACTGAATATAGTGGTAGGAATTCTTGTGTGACTGTGTACTGTAAATAGTAGTTTCCAGGGTTCATAAGTGTCAATAAGTGGCTATAGTTATTAATTTTGTTTTTATCGGTTATCGCAATGTAAGATGTTTGCGTCAAAGTCTCTAGACTGATAATGAAAAAAAATGTGTTGGATAAATCTGTTGCGAATTTATTCATGTAAATAACAAAGAATGTAAATACCCCAAAACATTTCAAAGTTGAAAAAGTTATTATCAATAATGCCATTTTAATGTCGTATCAATGTAAATGTGAAACGATGTATTATTTTCAATCCCATATTGAAGATTGGATAAAGCAAAAGACTGGTCATTGTTATTCCAATGAAATATGAGTCGCTATTCGATAGGTATTGTCTGGTAGGACAAAGAAAACGCACGCCGACGCGGAGTCGCCGAAGGGAGTTTTCTTCCGAGATACAAAGTTTAATTTCTACGGTTTCAAGCGCATTTCTTTCCTAAGCAAAACCTTTTTGTCGTCGATACCCTTTATGTACTTCAGTCAATGGGAACGCAATATTGTGCAGCTTTTATACGAAATGGCTAACACATTGTTTCTGAACATTTGTGCCGAGTGTAATAAAAAGGCAATTTATTGAAGTAATATGTTCCATTTCTTTGTTCGCATCACTACAGCTTTTTCTTAGATGTTTAAAAAGTGATTCTTCTTTTTTAACACTATCATCATTATCTCAGCTACTTTTATTGCAAAAAGAAACAGATTAAATAAACAGAGGTTATACCTCATATACCTATACGACGATATTATAAACGTGAGAGTAGGATTTATACGAGTTTGCATGAATGTGGAGAGTAATATCCGGAACCACCAAATGATGAAACATACTTGATTCTAGTTCTACATCATGCATAGTTTGACACGGACGAAATCCACTACTATTAATGTATTTATTACAGGTATTTTTTTTTTCAATTGAAAGCTGTATATCCAAATAAATTAAATAAATTAAAATAATGGTTGACATTTCGTACAGGATTTAGGCCGTCTCAATTCTATATTTTTTATAGTTTTTATACCCACTCTGGTAAAAAACAAAATGTATCAAATAACATCGTCTTTTTCAAAGTTAGACAATGTCTGACTTTTTACCTTTCTTCATAAGAATCGTTCACAAGATCTAAACAAATAAAATGACCTGTTGAGACTTTTCCCGAAGGGGTATTTCGAGGGCTATCATATCCGAGTCACGACAACGATCATCTTATAACAGGGAACGAGCTTATTGCGATCAACCGATCACAATTTTAGATTTCGGATTGGTACTTACCATTTTTTGATAGAAAACTCACTTTTACACTCACAAACATCGGCATCAAGCTTGGGATCTCAATACCAAAGGAATATCGTAGGTGTATAAAACAAGTTTTCAAAAGTTTTATGATTTCTTGTGCTGGATACAATTTGGCAATACTTTATTAAAATCTCCAAATGTCGAAACGATTTTATTTAAAAATTATGTCAGTGTGTGATTCAAGCCTGCCGTGTCAGCACATATATGACGTATGAACTCCATTATATCTTTTAGGAACGTTCAATTTATGCAAACACGGTATAGACTTTAAAGGTTCATTGTTTCTTCTGCCCTACAGTCAATCGAGCACACACATTAATTAAGGCAACACAAAAGGGTTTGGTCGTACGTATATTTTAATCACATTTGCAATTAACAGAGATATCGGCTAGGGAGCGGGATGACATTGACATGTTCACTTGATAAAAGCAAATCTTCGTGAGCAAATATTTTCAATAAGATTTCAATTTGAATAGCTTTTCAACACCTGAATGGTGGATATTGAAATATCCTAGAATTACCAGGTTTCTCGTTTAAGTATATACCTTTGTTTTTATCTACCAATTTGGATTATTACGTTGTGAGTTGCTATTGTGTGGGATTTTACCTGTTTACGTCATTATAACGCCTACACGATTTGAACGATTTCACATTGAACTAGTTCGGGTGTTCTGAACTGTAAGCCTGTATTGTGGTAAGTTATTATGTCTGGTACATAGATAAGGCCAAAAATTCACCCTACTAGTTGGATATTTTTTTAAATTTATTTATTCATTTAGTCGAATGAGTGACTCTTATCTACTTAAGTCAAAACAATCAGAAGAAAAATCACTCAGTTAACAGCGAGTTCGCTTATCGCCTGCTGTGGGATGAACTACTTTTAAATTGCCAGATTTATACAATTTTTGTAGGCTACCGATATTATTTGTATTAGAATTTGCTTGTTTAATCAGGTTGGTTTATTTAATTGAAGGTTTAGCTCTCGTAAAACCCTAAGTAAGATGCTTTGAAAATGGTGTTTATTTGATTTCGTGGATACTGCCGGTAATAATCTTTTTTGGTAGGCTGACTACATTAGATACAGCTTAAGGGTCGCGGATAATAAAAGTAGCGTTTCCGGGATGCCATTTGTCACCATTCTATAAAAAAAAAACTTCACCTGCAAGGCATGTGACTTGAAAATAGCATAGTTTTTAATCAGTACCTGGAACAAAAGAAGATTAAACTGTTAAAATCCGAGATTAGCACAAATCAAAAATTAAAACATTCGCACTTTTTTTATTATCAATACCTACATATTATTATTATGAGTAGGTATAGCTTTTATAGATACAATAAGTTTGAATTTTCACGCAATTGTACGCAGAGAATACGATTTTCTTCATAAACTTTTGCATTCCATTTTATCTTAGGAATTGATTTTCGAACTCATTGGTAACTTCAGAAGATAGAACTTTTCCAAATATTCGCAATAACATCGATTGCCAATAATCTGTTCAATCACGACTTGTTTTACGTTCACAATAAGTTTCGCAAATGCAAACGCGTTGAATGTAGGTATAACAAATAGCCCGAGCCGTTCCCAGTTGAAGCAGCTCTATTTACTTCTAAAGGCGTCCTGAGCCCGGCTTGCAAATGCATTCACTCGTGTTTGAGTTGACATAGGATTGGGCACATGAAATTTATTGCATCGATGAAAACAGAAAGTCAACAGTCAATGTATGAAGTTATTTGAATGGAATGCTACTTCGTAAAAAGAAACGATATTTTTCAATATGGCTTAAAAGTTCTGTTTATGTTTATTGTATGTATTGTTAGTTATGGTTGTTGCCTACTTTAAGCGAAATCATTAAAACTCTAATAATGCACATAAGCTTTTCGTAATATAGTGCAAATAAATAAAGGGCATTAGAAAGTTACCTTTTACATTTAATAAACCGTCTGATGTATCTAATACGGTACATTCGCAACGTCTGTTAATAAGTCACTTAGTATCTAAACTTACAGAATGGTTCTTAATATCACTAAGTAAGAAGAAAGGTTGAAGAGAAGGGATCAAGAAAGTCAGGAGTATTTCCGATCCTATAATATCTGTTAACGACTGTTAAGAATAACTCCATGAATCAGTCTTTCAGAAAAACTTCAAAATGTTGTCAAGTGTGTGTGTCAAGAAATTGATTATTTAATATTTTTTTTAGTTTATAAACTTAATGATTAAATTATGTTTAGAAGAATATAAGACTAAGAATAATATGCGAGAAAACCTGCAGTATCAGCTAATTAAATTAAACGGACTCAGGTCAAATATTTTCGTCACAAAATGTTCAAGCCCATTATCTGAATTGCAAAAGGTTGGCTGGCGTAGACGAACTAAATGCTACGTTTCGAATTAAATACACTCATTTAATTTGCAGAAAAGGCAAAAGGGTGAATTGTCCTTAAATGTTTTTCACTACCCTACCTATTTACAAGTCACTATTTACCAGACCTTACGGCATTCCCGTCCATTCGAATTCAATTACTACTATCAAAATGAATGTTAAGCCTCATTTGATACTTGTCTAAGTACCTATATAATAATAAATAGTATCTTTATAACAATAATCGATTGAAAGTCTGAGTTTAAAAGGTTTGAGATTTGCTCAATGTCGATTTATTTTTAATTAATTATTTGTTTTATTTAGTTGGATATTATAATTTATTTTGGTTATATTTGCAAACACGGTATTGCATTGTTACATAGAACTGCTTAAATATTCGTCAAACAGAATCGTATGTGTACCAATTGTGTATTGTTTACCGAGTTGGATATGTGACCCAAAACTAAAAGAACTTTCACTATGTTTGAAGAGTACTTAGTTCACAATAGTATATAGTAGTTTATAGTAAGTATTTCACAATTTCTGTTGCATAGTATAATAGTATGTTGTCTCCTTGGCACTATTAAGTGACAGAATAACTAAAATACGATATTGCTCTGCTACTCAACTAAATCGGGTCAAATATCAAGGTGACTACTAAAGTCCTATAAAATATACCTATATACCTACTTTCAAAGTTCAAGTAAAAAGAAAGCTGAAAGGAAAACCGGTTTTGAACAAAACACGAATCGAGGGTCGAAATACTCAAGCCATTTTAAAAGCTCGATCTATCCTATAAAGTAATTGTCTATAACTATTAGTTAGGTACGGGTAGCGGTTAGTGATTCGGTAATCACTACCGAGGTGAATGTTTTATTTCCTGGCACACGGACACTCCACTGATAACGAGGGCGTCGTGATAACATCGCGCGTTAGTCACGCAATACGAGCACAGTACCCTTACGTTCTTTATTCATTGAGAACGTCTGAAAATCTAAGCTGTTACCACAAACAAGCTTCATACATATTAATGTGTTATCTACATTACCTAACGCGCTAGGGAGTCATACTTGCTTTAATGTGTTTGGGGGAATTTCGCTTTACCTGTCTAAATTGTGACAAGCTTCGTGTTTCAACATAAAATGTGTCGGAGTTAAAAATAATTATATAGTGACATTGCGTCTTTTCTTATATGGCGTAAGCAGAGGTGTATTTAGCTCTTATTGAAGGAGTGATTAATGCCTTGAGAACAACTAAATCGTCTACTACAATCACTAGAAAAATAAAAGAAATAAGCAAATTTTTTGAACTCCAAAAAAAGTGGCGAACTATAATTAGTTCACGGTACGTTTCATAATTTTTCAGTCAAAATTGTTATTCAGTTTTTGTTTGGAAAGGTTACCTATGTATAATCAGGAATTAGTACTTATTTGAAAGATCCTTAAACGTTCAGAATTCCTCGATCTTGTTAACAATTATACATAATGTGAAAAAAAAGAAAGAAAGAAAGAAAATATATTTATTTGACACAGACAAGAAGAGACACAAGTTCTTACAAAGTCAACACAAATACAAATAAATACTTATAATAACACAATTAAAAAAGTTAAGTTAAAATTATTATGTGTCTCACGGCTGCGCCAAATAGGCCCAGTTCAGCAGTATGCCAGACCGCTAGTGTCTGACGCTGGTTTTCAACTGGACCTATGAGGTGGTCACGGACGTAAATCGTATACTTAATTATAGATTTTATTTGTATTATGTAATAATTTAATGAAAATATGTGATAGTTGAACTATTCTAACCTACTAAACCAGATGTTAATCTAAGCATTTCATGCCAACCTACAACGTAAAATGCTTTCACAAATCGTACAACCTTCTTCAAATTTCCCCGTAGTCGTGTGAAAACCACTAAAATTTCAATGTGTACGCAAACCGTCTAAAATATTCAGTAAGATCTTGAGTTACGGAACCACACAAAAGATATATTTTATAGTTATCTACATAAAACATTCAGGTAATCTTGTTGTACTCTTATTTCGTCGCAAAAATATACAAGAAAGGGAAGCCTTCACTTATCTACTTACTTTGTAAGGTGTCGACTGAATAAAATTGTTTAGAAGTCTATTATTGTGGATAAATAACTGATGAGAATTCTCGTGAGGAACACTGTGGAACTAAGTCATTTTTTAAACACGCATTTTTAGCAGATACAGTTCATACAAGATTAAAACAATGTACGTACGTGGTATAAATAAAATAGCTAGAATTTTACCTTTTGGATGGTGTAAGTATGTTACGAGAATTCTTGCCACCACTGTTGTATTTTCGAAACTCGGTGAAACAAAGATCCAAACATTTTACGATTCCAATAAAATTTATCCGAAATTAGTGTATTTAGAGTCTATAGTTTTAATGTTTGTGATTTCACAAAAGAGAGTTTATTTTTAATCACTCGGTTGATTCAGATATTAAAGTAGAAAAAAAGTTAAGTAAAACGTATTGCCGTAGGCTATGAACGTTCGTTAAACCACAGACATCTAACGTCACACATAAATCGTCAATTCCAAAACATTTTGTTCTTAAATATTGATTACAAGAAATGGATACTCTGTGGTGATGTAGTAAGAATATTGTTGCTGTAGGCATGTTCTAATTTTATACTATGTAATAACTTGTAAAAGTTAAATACATTTAATTATTTATTTATAAAATATTCACTTTCATTCTATTTAATATCAGTAATATCTCTAATAACTAACTGGAAATTAAAAGAGCGGATTAAATTTCGTGTCAGTTCTGATCAAGGCTATGTCATTGTCAGCGAATATTATTGCAGTAGGCAAATTAGCTGGACACATTCCACAGCGCATGATAAATTACGATGTGACTTAAACGTCATTTGTGTTGTCAAATATGTACCTATATACAAGACTGTGCAGTAGACAATGTGTGCGACAATCAGGTTGTGGAGAGCAAACAAGACAGGCGAGGCGCCAACGCAAACATGGCCTTACCCAGGTCAATTAACCGAGTCGCCAAGTAAAGCCCATTGCACCCAGAAGCTTCGATATTCTCTAACGTCCAACGATTGTTCTGCCACCCTTTAAGTGCTCTTTAAATTTTGCTGCGATGTTGCGGATACAAGCTTGTTTGGATCGATATATTAGGTGTTTATTTTGTTGACATTATTCGATGTGCTACTCGAAGTTTGAAACTGTGCTGGCCGTGGCGCGACAATGTGTATCATAGACGATGGTTACGAGTGATTTTTGAGTGGTATTATAGTTTATTGTTGAAAAATGTAAATGTCGGCCCGACGTAATATGATTGTAGATTCGTTATTCAACATAAAATCTAACACAGATAACTAATAGCCTTTTTGGTTTTGGAAATGGTTTGGTTGTATTAAACTTAGGTAAGTTAATGTACAAATGTGTGAAAATGAAATGTCTGTAAAATTGAAACAATCCGCTTTGCGATTCATAGAAAAAACATAAGAAACGTGTGTTTTAAAATAAATTCCATTGAATAGTTTTTAAGCCTTACGTGAAACTGGTGTGTGTGTGTGTGTGTGTATAATCACATTGCTCTTAAACCCTTTATTTCTAGCATGCCAAACCAATAGCAGGCATAACGTAAAAACATAATTTAAAAGTCTCATAAAGTTATCAGATCATAACACAGTACATAAGAGTGTTTACCACTATTATGTAATAAAGACCTACTTCATTATTCATATAATTTACTCAATAGCCCTGTAAGATTGTATCTGTACATGGCAATCAGAGATAAGAGTCTCATTAAGGTAAAGTGAACGCAATAACTTCTTAATTGAAGAAATTTACTTCCATGCGTACCTCGATTACTCGTAAGCATAGAAAAGATAACTTGAAATTGTAAACGTAGTATTCTACTAGCTGCATACGTATGTTAAATGTCTCTCTGCAAGATTATGTAAAAAAGGAGAAAATCTTCAGGCAAGTTAAAATGACTGATATAGGTCATAGACACACCTTACTAAAGTGGCAATGAGCAGGATACTTAATAAGCTCTCAGAACTGATGGCCGTTGAAGCAAAAAAGTTCTGGAGTGGTGACCATGAAACGGAACAGTGAGGACACAAGGTGTACTAATGACGGTTGGTAGGCAACTGATGGAATATGATGGAACAGAGCAGCGCATGAATAGTCGAAGTGAAGATGCTAAGGAAAACCTATACCCAATAGGCAGATTTTATAGGACATTTTTTGCCTGAACGATGATAATAAATTTCTCTATTTATTGCGCAATTGTATAAAATTAGACTATAGTAGGTATGGTAAGTGAGGTATCTAATGAAATTAAATGGAGTGTTTGCCGAGTACGAGGAGAATTTGGCACGAAGAAGGCTCATAAAAACATTATTCAGAGCCTATTGGAAACAAGAAGAGGATATATTTTTATTGAAGTGTTTGTTGGTATTCTCGAATCAGCCTCGAACGCATTTGAAGCGAAGAGATTGTTTGCCGATTCAGCTCTCGGGTTTAAGTAATTTCCTCTCACAACTCAAGAATCGTTTCCGTTAGTTTATTTCGTTGTTGGTTGAGTGTTATTTTAGTGATTTACCAAAAATTGCGCACGGGAAATTGTCCTTTAGTAGAAATATCAAGACGTAAGAGCGGTATACATTGTTGGCAATTGTATGATTCTTGTTTTCCTTCGTGTAATCGTAGTGTCGACGGGGAGAAAATATTTTAATGAAGCCGTCAAAACTCATGATAAATTGAGGGAGTTTTACCTGTAATCTCAAAATAATATAAAGCAAACTGTCACTGTTTTCTTTTGTTTGTTTATCCGCTAACTTCTAAATTAAACAATAGGTTAATACAGTTTTTACTATCATTGAGAGATTTTCTTTTGGAAGGTTATGAATATGTATCGTAATACATCATCAGAGATCGGATAATCCAGTGCATATTTACCTAAAGGAAAGACGTAACATGAAGTGGATAGTACTACTACCTTTAAAATATATCCGAGATTTAAAAATCATATAAATAAATAATTATAGAATTTCTTATAAATAATATTATATTATGTATAGTTAGGTACAAAATATTAATTTGAATAATATAATTATATTTTTTAGAGTAATTATTAAGTATCTCTGTACTTCATACATTATTACCTTACATATAGATATTGTACATCCAGTCGTGGCTGGTTGCCAGTTTCTATTATTTTTTCGATAAAATTGTAACCCGACTTGATTTGGCCTCGATTATACCGAGGATTCGGCGAACTTCGATGCCTATTCTTCTGTTTGTCACTGACGTTTCTCTGAGAGGCTATTACTTAACAAAAGAGATTCAAATTATGTGTACTTACTGGCAAAAGTTACCCAAAACAAATTTGAACAATGACTGAGAAAGTAAAGCTTGTACTCAGTCGGCTTATTTTCTTGTGAGGATTGATGAAAAAATAACAATGTTGAATGAGCAATAACTTCTTACCTATTTCCTAAATAATGAGCTATGTATTGTTTTTTTAATATGTCTATTACATCTATTTTTCCTTGTAAGGGTGGGAAGATGTGAGACACCCATGTTTCCCATTCTATATCAGGTTTCATGTCACAGGCAACAAGCTACTTTCATTACCAAAAAATAATTCTAGACTCCGAACTAATACTGAAAACTTCACTAACGAAAAATTCAATATCATTTCAGCCGTCTCTAGAATCAAACCCGAAACCTCTGCGTAGCAGTCCATACATACTACAGAACCATTGAGTCAGTCATCGCCATTATTCATCTTTATGGAATATACGATAGCACAATGATAATGCTACCATGACACTACACAATATCTCATTATGTAAAATAATATTGAAAACATACCATTACTAACAATAAGTACCACATATACTATAACATAGTATATAAAGAATGACTTTCTAACAAAACCTAGTTGCTTGCCAAGTGAAGTTTTTTTGGCAACAAGCTTCTACATTCGTTCACTTAATTTGACTCTAGAACATTCTCCGTTTAGTAGCGGAAAATTAGAAATCTTCACCTACTTTGCGATATATTTTGACTTGATTAAGCCTACGCAATATTTTGAAGCTTACTAGCGCATAATCATTACCTAAACCTAGGGGATGCAGCAGTGGAACAGTTTGGGTTGTGGATGATGATGATGATGATAGTACCTACCTAATTAAAGTCTAATGACGGAGTAGCAATGCATACGATTGACGTGCTGAATTTGAACTTCGAATAGATATGTTCGGTATTTGACGCCTAACTTATTTAGCACGGTTTATTCCCCATTCATTCTGATGAGTTTCAATTTCTATAGATAATTTCCGAAAGCCACGAACATTTTATAAACTCATACGGATGAATGGGGAATAAACCTTTAAACAACGTGGGCGAGATTTAGTTTACTCCTACGAGAATGTCGTGATGCTAAGTAAAGGTTATTTTAAGTGTCATTCATATACCTGCCAACAATAGATTTTCAACAAAGACTTTCTCGCCTTGAGATTGAACATTTCAGTTCATTCACAAAAGTTATAAAATCTCCAATTACGCCACCATAAAATATATAATTCAAAGATCTCGAGTACGTCAAACTAATATCAATTTTATACTTTATGTAGAGGCAAGAAGATATAAATTTGTATAAAAATAGTATCATGATATACCTACATCAATCAGTTACATACTGAAACAATATAATATATTATGTATGAACACCACCAAATAAGAAAGGCGTGTGATTACCATCTATTTATATGGAAAACAGCAATCGACTTAACTCGCAAGCATTTTTCCGTTGTAATGCCATACTTAAGAATAATGAATAAAGGGCACGCGTTGAACGCTAACCTTAATGAAGGTGTGAGGCCTCTCTCGAAGGAGTTACGTAATGGCAACGATGATAGCGATATAAAATCTAATAGGGGCCCTTAACAATGGTACATTTCACTCCCACCCGCTGCAGAATTAGTGAACTATGACTGCTAGCCGTATTTTATATGCGACCCTACGCACCAAAGGGTCGCGTCATAACACCCGAACTCCGCAAAATGTTCATTAAATTGTCTCGGCATCTTAAATAACAGAGTTGTTTGGATACACGTGTGGGTCGTGGGTTCGATTCTCGCCCTCTACAAATATCGGAAATATATATTATTATATCACATAGATTAGTGTATTATACATTAGGTATGTATAAAAGCCGTTACCAACCAACCGTGACGAGAGAAGGGAAATAGGGAGAAAAAGAAAACGAAGAGGACTAAGAGACTCACCGAAATAAATAAATGGCATGGCGATATTCTGTGATAAGATAGTCTCGATTGATGCCGTTAATTTATAATTAAGGACCATTTTTGTATAGCATTTTGTTAGTTGCATCAGTAGTAAAAATCAAGATCCCTACCATTAATTTTGTTTTCGGAAACATTTCCCTTTTACTTACTGTAGGTAAACTAAAATGAGCGAACACAAAGTGCACTTGTACGTTTCTCGTACTACAGTCACGATCGACTTGAAATAAGTGCTCGTTATATATTCGAGGTACTGTTAATATGCTCAGGCTATAATGGGTACGTTTTTATTTTTATGATTTGGACTTCGTTGAAAGAGAAAAATTGGATTGTTTTATATGTATCCTACTAATCCTATTAATATTATAAATGCGAAAGTTTGTGTGTATGTATGTGTTTGTGTATACATGTGTAATAATGCTATGCGTAATGGTAAATAGTCAGTAAGGTCCAGAAATAGTAGATATCGTGCCAATTGCTATCACGACAAATTTATAGCAAAAAGCTTTTATAACGAATATAACGAAATGGCTTTAGGGAATGCTTTTTCATGTCCCGCTTCAAGACTCAAGAGAATCAAAATGAAAAGGAAACCCAATTAGTTTTGTTTAGTTAGTTAGGAATGATTAGCTTTTGCCATTTGCTTCTGGGATCATTTGCTCTATCGACAAGAGCTGAGTTCTGGAAAAGAAACTTATGAGCGGTTCAAAGCAGTATTACATAATATGTTGTGCAGATTTCACCTGATCATAATCAAGTTAAAAAAAAAAACAATTTGCTTTTAAAGTTATAATGATTCCTTAGAAGCTAAGCGATATAGTGATCAACCTCTAGACATTTAGCTAACCCGATAAAGGCTAGAAAAAGATCGTATAAGTGACCTTTTTATTGACCTTTGCCTTTCATCTCTATATTGCCTCAATACATTTTGCAGATCTATCTATAAATACCAGTATATGGGATTCTTAGGCAACATTGCGCTAAGAACTTGCTATTCATGTTATCATGTTGCGTAGTACATTACCGCACGTGTTCGAGTCTCGAGATCGACCGGAAAGTTTTGGTGCCTTTATGCCTTGCATAAAAATATCAATGTCAGAGGATGGCTTGGAAACAAATGTTGGCACTGATGTTTGCTTTTTCAGGCACTTAATGTAAAATAGATGTACCTTTTGAAGAAAAGCTATATATTGCCGAAGCTATTTAAGGATTTAGCTGACACGAAACAAGTAATCATTCCAGTCATATCCTCACTACAGGGTGAAGGACTCTTATCAAAAAGAGAAAGCATGAGTATTGAAAGATGGGCTATGTAAGACTTATATCTATTATAAGAGACAATCAGGGATATCACGTTTGTGATCATGCAAAATAAGCTGAGCTGATTAAGAAGCAAAATATCTAAGTCCTGCTACCAGAAGAACCTAATCTAAGTGAGACTCGAATACATGGGATTCATCGTAAGAACAGTGATTAGCTGATTCAGTAGGTCACTCGTACAGTCAAGACCAACATCACAGTAACTACCTTGCGCCGGTAGTCGTACTAACCACCATATTAAACAGAAACAGAGAAGAATAAATATAATTCTAAGCAAACAATAATTATGCATGAACAAAATAACCTCTATGTAGCTAGACGACACGGCGGTCATAATATTATGCTGTGCTAGTAAAATTGTCGCAATAAATTCTCCGTGTCGCTGATAGAAAAACTTTTTCCTGCATAGATGGGGACGCCAAGTTTCTCCCCTCCCTTGTTTTATACCGACTTCAGGACGCATTACAAGTTGGCTTCGATTACACTGTGTCTAAATGGGATTAATAAAACATAATAATTATAATATAGCCGCTTCCAAAAATAGTCAGAATCGATGCGCATATTTGGAGAGAATAAAATATTTTGATAATTACGAGTACCTCTGGGAAATATTTTATTTGTTAGTGTATAATTCACAAAAAATGTGAGAGAGGCCTTTATTTTTTTTTTTTTTTTTTTTTTATAGTATAGCCTACCAAAGTGACTCCACCCCGCCTGATGGTAAGCAGTCAGTGGAATCCAGAAGTGGCGGCCACTATACCAAAAGCTATCGTTTTAAACTGCTGGTATGGTGGCCTCCACTATGGCGGCTGGGAATGGGGTTAGGGGAAGGAAATGAGGGACGTGAGGAAAGAGGAAAGGGGGGAAATTGGGCCTCCGGCGCTCTCACTCACCGAACGAAACGCAGTAGTACGGATACTACTACTCTTAAGTCGATCTTCTATGAGAGGGTAGTACTTCCCCGGACGGTCCAGCCCATTCATGCTGAAATCAGCGTGGATCTATTACCGTAAAAATACCGTAAAATTTAGCAGTATACTAGCTAAAATGAAGATAATGATCAAATCTTTAGATTTTACAAAACAAAATCTATGTAAAATAAATGAAGCACAAAAGAAATAAAATCATTTTATTTAAAAATATAAATCCTATTTACACAAATGAAACGATTTACGCAGAGATGATTTTAATCTAAAGTAATGACATATAAAAATTAAATTTAATCCTAGTATTATACAATATCATGCCAATATCATATACAAGTATTAAACAAATAAAAATTACAAAATATAATTTATCTATTAATAACAATATTTATGCAAAGTTGAGATTTTATTTTATCTAAACACTACCTATTCGCGGCGCAGTTTCACCCGCGTCTTTGCTTACTGCTTTGCTCCCGTCAAAGCGTGATGTTACATAGCCTTTAACCTTCCTCGAGAACTGGGCTATCATATGCAAAAAGAATTTTCAAATTCGACTGGTAGACTGGTAGTTGCAGACATTATCGCGTTCAAACAAACAAACAAACTCTGCCGCTTTATATAAAAGTATAGATTTTAAATAAAATTTGTATCCTACTACTAGCTTTCTGCAGCGCGGTTTCACCCGCGTCTTTGATTACTGCTCTGCTCCCGTCGCCAGTACAGTGATGTTACATAGTCTATAACCTTCCTCGAGAACTGGGCCAAAATATTTTTTAAATCCAAATTATATGTCAATCCTCGTTTTGCTTCGGTATCAAAAGTTTAATTCGATCTCACAACAAACCTCTGCAGAAAATATCATAGCATGGTGTCGTATTATATCATTCAGATCTACGCAGTTGAATAAAATATTAAAATTCTAATATGACTGAAAAATAATAATAATTAATATATAATAATAAAATAATAAAATAATAATAATAATATATCATAATAAATTATAACCTATGTTCCCCGTTCAATTTATAGATTTCTAAAATTTAAACAGATTTTCAAATCGCTAACGTAGATTTATTAGTGAAATCGTTGCAAACAAACAAAAATCTAATCTTTTCTCTTTATAATAAAAGTTTAGATAAATCTAATATAAAATCTCAATATAAAAAGAAAGTTGTGTAGCAGTAACCTGAATTAACAATTATCATTTATAGATAAAAAATATATGTTACCCGCTGATAACTATATTTGTTATTGCTAGTTCAAAGTTCTTTTTGTAGTTTTTGGCTACTATAATTTCATGAAAGTTTTATTCTACTTTTATTATGTCTCGACACAGAACATTAACGTGTCGGCATGAGGGAAAAAGAATATGGAATCTATATTCGTGGACACATAATAAAAATAAATGAAGAAGTGAATTTGAGAGATACATTAAACGTGCACGAAATGTCAAATCAAAAGATTTTTATAGTTATGATTGTGGATAGTTTGTAGATGATATTTAGTATGCAGGAGGCAATAATACTATTTGTACAATATTTAAAGTAAATGGTAGCTTATAGTGGTGATTTTTTTAGACCGCGGCAATAAACATGGAATATTGCAAGTATTGCAACTTACGAATTATTATCATTGTTATTACTTAGCGACCCGCCCCGGCTTTAACCTAAAATACTGATATTTTTGCGTGATTAGAAATTTTTGAAATTTTACATGCATGTAGCATCTAAAGCCTTGCGGAAGAAATTCTCTAAACGATTGTGAAAACCGTATCAAAATCTGTTGCACGGTTTAGAAGAAATTAGCGATGAAACAGTCAGATACGACTTTGCTTTATGCTATTTAGAGATATGGCTGTTAATATGAAAATTGCTGTACAGAGCCCAACAGCAACATTATTTGTTTTCTGTCGCTTAAAAACGGATGCAGTGTTCAAGCTCTGTTGATTTTGTACAATTTATATGCTTTGTCAGATTTGGCAGAGATAATCTGGTGGACACAGTTCCGTACTGCATTAAATTGTTATGAGAGCATGCTATATGGATTTAATTTTGAATCTACTGTGTTCCGTGTATTATCGTTAACATATTGTGTTGTACTGTGGAATTTACGTTCTGTTATTTCTATTTAGAGAGCTAACATATTTAAATTGTAACTATATGATAGGATTTTTTTATTGTTTCCAAGTAGATGTTTTTTGGGAATATAGAGTTGATGAAATGGTTGGTGGGCTAGGGGAGTAACAGAGTGTGCAGCGGAGCGTTCCAGGAGAAAGTATTTCTATACTTAATGGCTCAAATGGTACGAATGTTATACTCAACTTGCATACTCGCGTGCAGTACGCAACTAATTAGTTTTCACACGCGTAAATCTTTTTTATTTTTTTATTAATTAGAACCATTTGTAAGTGTTGGGCTTTACAGCAAAACTTTTTAAATAAGTGACATTTCTACGGTTTTAACGTACACAAAAGTAAAATATTTGACGAGTTATGGAGAGTTCGCTCTCTTTAAAAATAATTGTATAATTCTCAAATATCTAAGCTAGATCTAGATGTGCTTTATTATTCGTGATTTACTTTAAAAGTCTTCAGTCCTGCACCAGATCCCAAGAGATACACGTAATATGTTATATATGTATAAACGAAATTCTTACACCGCGTAACGTCAGGTTTCAATAAAATCGGACGAAAATATGAAAACCTGTGGGATTTTCTGTGTGATTTCATTTGCTAGCTAGAACTGGGCAGACTCAGGTCGTGTGCTCTATTTTGCGCTACACAAAGCACGTCGGTAGTTTGGCACGTTCGCACTCACAGCCTGCCAAAACGTCAGATCTCCATTGTTAAAGAAAAGTTAACAATTTTCAATAGCCCGCAAATTCGAATCCGAAGAATAAGTTTCCAATTAAGCAATACTTTTGTTTCAAAAAGAATAATAAACTTAGTTACTTAGGCTTCTGTGTGCCGTGAAGATAGGAAAGGGAGAAAGACAAAGACATCGATCAAACTGAGGGGTCTGGCAGTCGGTATCAACAAAGATAAAAGGAGTATAGGTTACACTCACAGCGTACCTAATAGGCTATGACACATGAGTGATAGGCAGATTTTATATAAGATCGTGAATCAGTATATTGTTTCAAAATATTACGAGATTATACTAGGGCTTATGTGGTGTAGAGTTTCGTTTTTAATGTAGATATAGTACACATCGACACAAAAGGCGTTCTGGCAATGATATGTCAGGCTAAAACCTTTTTATATTAAAAAAATATTTACCTCTCGTTATTTTTAATACATACAAATATATAGAGTTAAGGATCTTTGATACAATAGACGTATATAAATTTTAAATAAAAAAAATATCTTTGCATCTGTTTTTGTCCAATAAATTTTTCATTGAAATGATTATAAATCATCTGAATGGCAGTGAATTTATGATGACATGGCTGTCTTAAACGCCTAGTCGTTCGGCTGGGATCTATCAACTTGTACATTGTATCAAAATATACTAACAACAGACTTGTTTTACTTGATTTGTGTTCATCAGATTTTAATTTTGGTAGCGATTGCCTTCCAGTCAATATTATGAGCTAATGTAAATAAAAAGACATGTCTGTGTTAACTTCATTTACACTCTTTGAAAATCCTTTACACGGATCTAATATGATACAACGAAGTGAATTTATAAGTAATCTCATTGCGAGGCGTAAATTTTTCGAGTTGAAGGCATATTCCTATACATAGCTAGCTATATTATATTTTATCCTTAGAACTCAATCGAGGAACATAAAATGAAAGCAATAAAAGTTAGCTGTTTGAGTTCCGCTTGGATATTGAAAAACATTATTAAATTTTGTTAATCAAATATCAGAAAAATTATTTTGTTTAAAACGCGACATAAAATCTTAATGCTTATTCTCAAAGGGGTTGGTTGAGTAGGCCAGTAGTCCTTTATAAAACAGATTCAAATTGTAATAGCAGCAGTGAATATTTATGAATAAGCCTTTAAAATAAAGATTTAAGGAGGCTCCCATACAACAAACGTGATGATTTTACCCTTGTTTTGCTCTATATTGGTAACGGCAACAGGTAGACGCTTGAAATATTTACAGAATATTTAGTTATATATTCACTTTAAAAATAAATAATTAAATTAAAATGAAACAAATATTTAAGGGGGGCTCCCATACAACAGACATGATTTTGTTGCCGTTTTTGTAGATGCAGAATGAAGAATATTTGTCTAAAAAAGAGAATATCAATGTCATGCATACCTGTGATTTGTTTAATTACTATATTATTAAAAAAATAACATGTTTTATCTATAAACTAGCTTGCCGCGGCGCGGTTTCACCCGCGTCTTTGCTTACTGCTCCACTCCCGTCGCCACTAGCGTAATGATACATGGCCTATAACCTTCTTCAAGAACTGGGCTATTACACGAAAAAGAATTTTCAAAATCTGATTGGTCATTCTAGAGATTAGCGCGTTCAAACAACAAACAAACAAACTCTTCCGCTTTATATAATAGTATAATAGATAATTCAATGTAATTATTCAGTTGATGTGTTTAATAAATAAGTAAATGCCCGATCCTTTCAAAGGCCAATGATCTCGAGGCAATGCCGGACTTTCAGAAATGTTTTGAACCTACTGTTTTCTTTGTGTTGTCTACTTTTCTTTTATGATTTAAATTTTGTACTCTGCTTATACTGCTTTGTTTTCGTAGTGGTATTCACATCCTTTCATATTTATCTTCTTTTGTCTCCTTTTTCATTCTTAAAATAACCAACAAAATAGCATAATGTCGTGCACAACAATCTGATGTATTTCATTAGAAACTAATATTAAATTTAATAACATATATGTATTAAAGTTTGAGATTGCCATTAAGTTCAATTTCATCCTGAATATAAAAAACATTAAACATAACGCCATTTGGATCAGAATATTGATCAATATCAGCACCTACTTAATCTTTATCTACGAAGAAATGACAGTGCAGTATTTTCTACATCAACCCTCATTTTGTCGGGTGAAGAATCTTGCGACGCGGCAATACTGTCATCGAAGAAACAACGGTTCATCAATCTTGTGCGACAAAAAGAAAGTTGGTGTCGATAGGGCACAGCTTTCGGCGCCTCACTTTGTCATAGCTCCTATATCTACTGGTGACACTTATTGCTGAGTGTTTTGAGGTTATGATGTTTTTTGTTTGGAGAAATTTGAGGCTAAATAACATTCGTATGGATCAATAGTTTTGCAAGCTGAAGATGAGTTTGTTTTTAAAAACATGTTGAATCAACTCCGCTACTATTGTTACGGGTATCAAGTCAGATGACTGAACTTGGCAGACTGAATTTGCAGTCTATTGTCTTTGGAGGATTATAACTAATACTCCCAACGTAGTGATGGCCTCTTCGTATACATAGAAGGCATTGATTCGTAACGTCATTTGCTTTACGCTGTTTTAGTTCACCGTAAGTCAATAAATAAAGCTTAATGCCGAAATTGCACGGTTTTGATTCCAAAATCTCGAGTATGGAAAGTGTGTGGTACCAAATTCTAAATTTATTTTCTTATCTAAATAGACTACAGAACTGTTAAAACCAAGAACTGAATTGAAAAGTCCCACTATGTATACTGAATACCCCTGTTGTTCAGTAATTGAATTGCGGAAATCAAATGACAGTCCCGCAGTGTAAAATACTTACTGAGTCTCAACCGGTCAGACTGGGAGCCGACCCCAATACAGTTAAGAAATTGTTGTGCAACTGAATATTATGTTTTTGTTTTTAATTCTGACATAAAAAGAGGGGTGTATTTTCAACCTTTTTTCTGCCGTGTGTGTCCGTGACATCGTATTATCCAATCGACTTAACCAATTGCAATATATTTTATTTCTTACTTTGTTTTTAGTTTTGTTTTATCGAAACTTAGAACTAAAAGCATTTTGAATACTTCATTTAACTGTCAAATTAAGTGAAAAGGAATGGTCTATTAATGTTTGCCTCATCCGTAAATTCGAGAAATAATTACTTACCTACAATTTTAGGTACAGTTTATGGAACGGATTGATATAGACGTCATAATGGGAGCACTATGGAGATAGCAGCAATACTGATTTTCAGTGCGAGATATGTAACTTGCTGCGAGAATGCTCGCGGTGAGAGCACTCTACGGATAACCAAAAGTTTTTACACGTCCCATTTTATATTCAAAAAGGCTAAAACTATCGTGACGATACGATTCATTTCATTCTCATTCACATTCAAGTACACATATAATTAAAAACATAACTAAAAATTAAGTAAGTGGTCATTATTTGCCGAGTTAACCATTCATTAGGAAAAACTAGAGGCAAAATATCGTGAGTATTGCGTACTTAAAACGATTTTGCAACGCAAACCTTACAGTAATTGCAATTATACAGGCCTAGGCATAAATTATTCTCATTTAAAATAAATGAAATTCCTATCGCAGTTTCTTTATGAACTATCAAATAGACTTAATGAATACTGCTCGTCCTATTAAAGTATTTTCTTTCTCCGTCTTGGCATCAAAGGAGGTATGACTTCGCTTTGACTACGACCTAGCGGTTAAACTTTAGATACACAGAGGCTTTAAAATATACATAAACGGTTTATTACCAGTTCTTGTATCATTTTCATTGCTACAGACCTTTTAGTTTAGCAGTAAAGGGTGACCTTTATATTAAGTAGGGCTTGATTACGGTACTTAATAATATAATAAATAACTGTATGTTATGTTAATGGCAGTGTGATTGTTTCATTTAGGAGAGGTAGATTACTTGATTTCTCTTTAGTTGTTTTAGCATATATTGGGACAGAATGTGAATGCGAAATACTTATTTACACCTTATCACTGAAATTTTCGCAACACTACCTAAGTGGTTCTGTGTTCTTCAAGTACTTCTAAAGAGTGCCAAAGTATTGTATTCGCAGTACTGAACACTGTACTTACAGTTTAAAAGCACAGCGTTTTCCTTTTCTTTACATGGTAGACCACTGTAGGCACTTCTGGTGCTTTTAAGGTCGAGGCCGCTTGCTTGTCAGCCTCCATAGGCAATAAAAAAATAACGTTATAAAAATGTTACCCATATAACGTTAATCAGATAACATTTTTTAATGTTATCGTAACATAATGTCAATAATAAAGTTGGAGTTTGTTATTGTTATTTTATATGAAATTAGAACGTAGATACATACATTTTATAATATGTAGGTTTATTATATCGATTGCAGGCCCCGTAGTAAACACAATAGCTATATAATCCGACCATTATTACTGTGGCTCCCAGTTTGCTTAAAGGATTAAACATACATGAAAACAAACTGTACTTTGTGTTCTATGACAAGTAAACTGAGCACATTGTGTAGTTTGTTTTAATGATAATACTTGTGCTATCTGGTGGAAGGTAAGGTGTACTAAGTAGTAGTTTTGAACTCCAGTAATATAAGGGCTTAATCTTAATTATAGATAGGACAAGTGCGAATTGGATTTGCGTACGATGGTTTCGTAGGTTGATTGCTGATATGACTTTATGTTAGTAAAAGTAAAAGAGTTTTTGTAAGAATTATAACACGTGTGTTCAATTCCAAACGGGACAAAACCTTGTGTGATTCATATACAATCATAATCTACAATCAGCAGATCATTCACAACTGCAAAAGCTAGCTAGCTGTTTCTAAAAAACTCCAAAATTATATTTAAATCCAGTTTACCACTACTTACCAAATTTCATAGATCAAGTAGTTTTCAAAATTTTTACCTACATAGCAAGAAATTTTTATTTTTAGCATATCTTTATAAAGATGATAATAGACATTGAAGATTCCACATATCAATGTTTGCAGTAGTGTACGTAAGGAGTATATTAGAACATATCGGTAAGGGGACCGGCTGACCCGGAATTTCATCTCTCTGAGAGCTTCCAACTTCCAACTATGCGCTATTGATTTATAGTCCGAAGAATTTTTTCTACAAGAAATATTGAGTTGGGTGTTATGGGATATGTACGGAATTCTTTATGATAATTTATGTGACTTTGTTGTCGCTTTTATTATTGGTATGTAAGGTTTTATGATATTGTTGTTTTTAGGAGAACGGAGTTGAAGGAAATTACATTTTTTATACCACGAAAGAAATAAACAAGCATAGAGATCGCTTAATGGGCACACGTCAAAAGAAACTCTAGTGTGAGGTTCAGAAAATTTGTCAACGTAAATTTTCGTGCTACTTATAATAATAACAAACATTATTATAATTATAAATGTAGACAGCTATCGTAAACCTAATCTGAGATGCCATCCTAGTATGTGACACAGAGATAGTTTCTCGTCAAAGACTACAAATACCAAAGTCCGTAAACAAAATACCACAGATTTGAAAAAAATACTAGGTAATTACTACTTTTGATGTAATATCTGGAGAAAACTGTAACCATATTAATGTAATAGTATACAGTATAAATATACAATGAGATAATAGATGTAATACACCACTACAACGAATGACAAAATTTTCTCGTAGCGTTCGTAGCGGACGGTAAAAGAACCTATTGAAAATTGCCATTACAAGCTAGCAAGCAATTGCTAGATTGTAACTATGAAATTAAATCAATCGATTGATTGCCAGCTTTACCAGGTAATCTATCTTATAGACGTCGTTGATTTTAAGGTTGTACACCAACTGAACTACTTCATTGAAAAAACACATACGCGTGGCAACTCTCTCTCGCAGTATAATTCTGACTCAGTCGATCGTGTTTTCGTGTATAGTACGTGGCTGTAATACAAATTTAACTACTTTGACATAATGATAAGGTTCGCTGCGCCGCCACACACACGAGTAGTATTTTGTTGTTGTTTTTTTGAGAAAACTGATCTTGTTGCAAAGACTGCTTCTTCAATAAACATAATTAAACTTCTGTCTTTGTTAAAGTTGAATTGCTATCACATTTAGGTGGCTATTTTTTTATTAACAGTGGCAGATGAACCAGTAGTTCACCTGTTGGTAAGTGATAATTACTTATAGCTCATGGACTTTTACAATGCCAGGGCCTTAGCGAAGTCACTGCCTACCGTGTAATTAATTTTAGCGTGAATTCTCTATTCCTGTTACCTCAGACGATTTATGAACTCGGAAGCAGCTATGAAATTACTCTATGAAAACTTTAATAATCGGAAGTGTTGTATAAGTTTCCCGAACAACTTTGAAATAATTGATATTTTACCTTGAGCAAAGATTAATTGGTTGTATGTCCCATCAATATTATTATAGTACAACATTCCCGACGTTTATTACTTTAAAGTTTGTTATGAACACATTGGGAACGAAACTTTGAACGGAACATAGTTAAATATTGACGATTTATTAACAATACCAGTGCTTTATTATGAGCTATATTGTTCAGAATTAAATTAGAAATATAAATGATTAATTGAGTTCAACGAAATACGAAGTAGGCGTTTCAGTAGCGAGCGGATGGCAAACAACAAAGACGAGGAAACACAAATGAAACTGTGATTATAGAAGATATATCTATATTTTGGCTTTTACAATGTAAAGTTTAAGTTAAAGGCTGCACGCCATCTAGTTGGGTTTGACGTTCTACTTTACTACCGTAGTATTAATACTACACCTTACTAGTTTCAGATTTAATGGCCAGAATCTACCGGGTAAGCTAGGTGCTATCCTAAAATAGTTTATCGTATACTTAGTTAGTTGCTTATACTAATCATTTCGTTCGGTGTTATGCTTGTTGCCCGACTGACGCATTCAAGAGGGTAATGTTTTTCGAGCGTATGTATATATGTATGTATGTATGTGAGTATGTATGTCTATTTCTTTGGCACGCTCTACAGCCTAAATGGCTTGATGAATTTTAAGGTTTGAGGTGTCATTAGAAGCGTATTGATTGTGGGAGTGACAAAGGGTATATAATCTATTTACAATGTATACGTTGACCTCAGCGGTGACCGCATTCTATTTTATCGTTAATCACATTCAACTTTACTTGGAGACTAATATAACACGAGTGCTCGTAACGATGCCATCAGATGTAAAGTTGCAGGCTCATATTTCGTCTCTGGGCCGACTGTCCATAAAATAAGATTGGAAAATTCCAAACCGTCAGGTGGACGTAACTCACACTCGTAGACCGCTGAATCAATAATTTAACTACTTCCAACTTCAGTGATATTAGTATGTATATCGACTTCGTTTTCCCGAGTGGTTCCATAGAACTTACTTTACTGATACTTTTAAGATATTGTTTATCCTAATACATAAGTATATCTATCTAATTTGAAGGCTGACAATAGTAATTTATATACTTTTTGCATCTTCTGTAGAGATGTGATATAAATTGAGATTAGATGTTTAGCAAATATAGAATTTAGAGCAATGTACATACCAACTTAAGTAGTTACTTCTAAAAAGACGTATTTGGACTTGTGTCTTTTTTCGACGAATAAAGGTGCGATATGAGTACCTATATAGGTAAACTAAGGTATATTACTAAGACAAAAAGTTCATATTGCCAGTCGTCGTATGTTAATGGTAAAGTTCATTATATGATGTGACTCATGATATATTACTGATGGCAATTTTGAATGATCTCGCATATACCCGAAAATAGTATGCGTAGTATTTTAGCTCGCGGCTATTTTCACATTTTTTGTATATTACATAAAACAGAAACGAATTATTTAGATTCGCCAGTTATGTTATGTTTCACGAGTAATTTCTGATGCTATTGAGCATGTTTTGAAAGAAAACGGAATACCAAGCTAAACAACTTAGGGAGGTGCATTAACTACTTCCTTGTGATAATGTAGATAAAAACATTATCAAAAGTTTTTACATTAATTGGCATCTATATGATAAGATGATCTTAACATTTTTATCGTACAATCGAACCAACTGAATCATGACTCATTTTGCTGATATTTCGCTTAAAACTGTCAAACTACAACGGTAGTACATTACCGCACGTGTTCGAGTCTCGAGATCGACCGGAAAGTTTTGGTGCCTTTATGCCTTGCATAAAAATATCAATGTCAGAGGATGGCTTGGAAACAAATGTTGGCACTGATGTTTGCTTTTTCAGGCACTTAATGTAAAATAGATGTACCTTTTGAAGAAAAGCTATATATTGCCGAAGCTATTTAAGGATTTAGCTGACACGAAACAAGTAATCATTCCAGTCATATCCTCACTACAGGGTGAAGGACTCTTATCAAAAAGAGAAAGCATGAGTATTGAAAGATGGGCTATGTAAGACTTATATCTATTATAAGAGACAATCAGGGATATCACGTTTGTGATCATGCAAAATAAGCTGAGCTGATTAAGAAGCAAAATATCTAAGTCCTGCTACCAGAAGAACCTAATCTAAGTGAGACTCGAATACATGGGATTCATCGTAAGAACAGTGATTAGCTGATTCAGTAGGTCACTCGTACAGTCAAGACCAACATCACAGTAACTACCTTGCGCCGGTAGTCGTACTAACCACCATATTAAACAGAAACAGAGAAGAATAAATATAATTCTAAGCAAACAATAATTATGCATGAACAAAATAACCTCTATGTAGCTAGACGACACGGCGGTCATAATATTATGCTGTGCTAGTAAAATTGTCGCAATAAATTCTCCGTGTCGCTGATAGAAAAACTTTTTCCTGCATAGATGGGGACGCCAAGTTTCTCCCCTCCCTTGTTTTATACCGACTTCAGGACGCATTACAAGTTGGCTTCGATTACACTGTGTCTAAATGGGATTAATAAAACATAATAATTATAATATAGCCGCTTCCAAAAATAGTCAGAATCGATGCGCATATTTGGAGAGAATAAAATATTTTGATAATTACGAGTACCTCTGGGAAATATTTTATTTGTTAGTGTATAATTCACAAAAAATGTGAGAGAGGCCTTTATTTTTTTTTTTTTTTTTTTTTTATAGTATAGCCTACCAAAGTGACTCCACCCCGCCTGATGGTAAGCAGTCAGTGGAATCCAGAAGTGGCGGCCACTATACCAAAAGCTATCGTTTTAAACTGCTGGTATGGTGGCCTCCACTATGGCGGCTGGGAATGGGGTTAGGGGAAGGAAATGAGGGACGTGAGGAAAGAGGAAAGGGGGGAAATTGGGCCTCCGGCGCTCTCACTCACCGAACGAAACGCAGTAGTACGGATACTACTACTCTTAAGTCGATCTTCTATGAGAGGGTAGTACTTCCCCGGACGGTCCAGCCCATTCATGCTGAAATCAGCGTGGATCTATTACCGTAAAAATACCGTAAAATTTAGCAGTATACTAGCTAAAATGAAGATAATGATCAAATCTTTAGATTTTACAAAACAAAATCTATGTAAAATAAATGAAGCACAAAAGAAATAAAATCATTTTATTTAAAAATATAAATCCTATTTACACAAATGAAACGATTTACGCAGAGATGATTTTAATCTAAAGTAATGACATATAAAAATTAAATTTAATCCTAGTATTATACAATATCATGCCAATATCATATACAAGTATTAAACAAATAAAAATTACAAAATATAATTTATCTATTAATAACAATATTTATGCAAAGTTGAGATTTTATTTTATCTAAACACTACCTATTCGCGGCGCAGTTTCACCCGCGTCTTTGCTTACTGCTTTGCTCCCGTCAAAGCGTGATGTTACATAGCCTTTAACCTTCCTCGAGAACTGGGCTATCATATGCAAAAAGAATTTTCAAATTCGACTGGTAGACTGGTAGTTGCAGACATTATCGCGTTCAAACAAACAAACAAACTCTGCCGCTTTATATAAAAGTATAGATTTTAAATAAAATTTGTATCCTACTACTAGCTTTCTGCAGCGCGGTTTCACCCGCGTCTTTGATTACTGCTCTGCTCCCGTCGCCAGTACAGTGATGTTACATAGTCTATAACCTTCCTCGAGAACTGGGCCAAAATATTTTTTAAATCCAAATTATATGTCAATCCTCGTTTTGCTTCGGTATCAAAAGTTTAATTCGATCTCACAACAAACCTCTGCAGAAAATATCATAGCATGGTGTCGTATTATATCATTCAGATCTACGCAGTTGAATAAAATATTAAAATTCTAATATGACTGAAAAATAATAATAATTAATATATAATAATAAAATAATAAAATAATAATAATAATATATCATAATAAATTATAACCTATGTTCCCCGTTCAATTTATAGATTTCTAAAATTTAAACAGATTTTCAAATCGCTAACGTAGATTTATTAGTGAAATCGTTGCAAACAAACAAAAATCTAATCTTTTCTCTTTATAATAAAAGTTTAGATAAATCTAATATAAAATCTCAATATAAAAAGAAAGTTGTGTAGCAGTAACCTGAATTAACAATTATCATTTATAGATAAAAAATATATGTTACCCGCTGATAACTATATTTGTTATTGCTAGTTCAAAGTTCTTTTTGTAGTTTTTGGCTACTATAATTTCATGAAAGTTTTATTCTACTTTTATTATGTCTCGACACAGAACATTAACGTGTCGGCATGAGGGAAAAAGAATATGGAATCTATATTCGTGGACACATAATAAAAATAAATGAAGAAGTGAATTTGAGAGATACATTAAACGTGCACGAAATGTCAAATCAAAAGATTTTTATAGTTATGATTGTGGATAGTTTGTAGATGATATTTAGTATGCAGGAGGCAATAATACTATTTGTACAATATTTAAAGTAAATGGTAGCTTATAGTGGTGATTTTTTTAGACCGCGGCAATAAACATGGAATATTGCAAGTATTGCAACTTACGAATTATTATCATTGTTATTACTTAGCGACCCGCCCCGGCTTTAACCTAAAATACTGATATTTTTGCGTGATTAGAAATTTTTGAAATTTTACATGCATGTAGCATCTAAAGCCTTGCGGAAGAAATTCTCTAAACGATTGTGAAAACCGTATCAAAATCTGTTGCACGGTTTAGAAGAAATTAGCGATGAAACAGTCAGATACGACTTTGCTTTATGCTATTTAGAGATATGGCTGTTAATATGAAAATTGCTGTACAGAGCCCAACAGCAACATTATTTGTTTTCTGTCGCTTAAAAACGGATGCAGTGTTCAAGCTCTGTTGATTTTGTACAATTTATATGCTTTGTCAGATTTGGCAGAGATAATCTGGTGGACACAGTTCCGTACTGCATTAAATTGTTATGAGAGCATGCTATATGGATTTAATTTTGAATCTACTGTGTTCCGTGTATTATCGTTAACATATTGTGTTGTACTGTGGAATTTACGTTCTGTTATTTCTATTTAGAGAGCTAACATATTTAAATTGTAACTATATGATAGGATTTTTTTATTGTTTCCAAGTAGATGTTTTTTGGGAATATAGAGTTGATGAAATGGTTGGTGGGCTAGGGGAGTAACAGAGTGTGCAGCGGAGCGTTCCAGGAGAAAGTATTTCTATACTTAATGGCTCAAATGGTACGAATGTTATACTCAACTTGCATACTCGCGTGCAGTACGCAACTAATTAGTTTTCACACGCGTAAATCTTTTTTATTTTTTTATTAATTAGAACCATTTGTAAGTGTTGGGCTTTACAGCAAAACTTTTTAAATAAGTGACATTTCTACGGTTTTAACGTACACAAAAGTAAAATATTTGACGAGTTATGGAGAGTTCGCTCTCTTTAAAAATAATTGTATAATTCTCAAATATCTAAGCTAGATCTAGATGTGCTTTATTATTCGTGATTTACTTTAAAAGTCTTCAGTCCTGCACCAGATCCCAAGAGATACACGTAATATGTTATATATGTATAAACGAAATTCTTACACCGCGTAACGTCAGGTTTCAATAAAATCGGACGAAAATATGAAAACCTGTGGGATTTTCTGTGTGATTTCATTTGCTAGCTAGAACTGGGCAGACTCAGGTCGTGTGCTCTATTTTGCGCTACACAAAGCACGTCGGTAGTTTGGCACGTTCGCACTCACAGCCTGCCAAAACGTCAGATCTCCATTGTTAAAGAAAAGTTAACAATTTTCAATAGCCCGCAAATTCGAATCCGAAGAATAAGTTTCCAATTAAGCAATACTTTTGTTTCAAAAAGAATAATAAACTTAGTTACTTAGGCTTCTGTGTGCCGTGAAGATAGGAAAGGGAGAAAGACAAAGACATCGATCAAACTGAGGGGTCTGGCAGTCGGTATCAACAAAGATAAAAGGAGTATAGGTTACACTCACAGCGTACCTAATAGGCTATGACACATGAGTGATAGGCAGATTTTATATAAGATCGTGAATCAGTATATTGTTTCAAAATATTACGAGATTATACTAGGGCTTATGTGGTGTAGAGTTTCGTTTTTAATGTAGATATAGTACACATCGACACAAAAGGCGTTCTGGCAATGATATGTCAGGCTAAAACCTTTTTATATTAAAAAAATATTTACCTCTCGTTATTTTTAATACATACAAATATATAGAGTTAAGGATCTTTGATACAATAGACGTATATAAATTTTAAATAAAAAAAATATCTTTGCATCTGTTTTTGTCCAATAAATTTTTCATTGAAATGATTATAAATCATCTGAATGGCAGTGAATTTATGATGACATGGCTGTCTTAAACGCCTAGTCGTTCGGCTGGGATCTATCAACTTGTACATTGTATCAAAATATACTAACAACAGACTTGTTTTACTTGATTTGTGTTCATCAGATTTTAATTTTGGTAGCGATTGCCTTCCAGTCAATATTATGAGCTAATGTAAATAAAAAGACATGTCTGTGTTAACTTCATTTACACTCTTTGAAAATCCTTTACACGGATCTAATATGATACAACGAAGTGAATTTATAAGTAATCTCATTGCGAGGCGTAAATTTTTCGAGTTGAAGGCATATTCCTATACATAGCTAGCTATATTATATTTTATCCTTAGAACTCAATCGAGGAACATAAAATGAAAGCAATAAAAGTTAGCTGTTTGAGTTCCGCTTGGATATTGAAAAACATTATTAAATTTTGTTAATCAAATATCAGAAAAATTATTTTGTTTAAAACGCGACATAAAATCTTAATGCTTATTCTCAAAGGGGTTGGTTGAGTAGGCCAGTAGTCCTTTATAAAACAGATTCAAATTGTAATAGCAGCAGTGAATATTTATGAATAAGCCTTTAAAATAAAGATTTAAGGAGGCTCCCATACAACAAACGTGATGATTTTACCCTTGTTTTGCTCTATATTGGTAACGGCAACAGGTAGACGCTTGAAATATTTACAGAATATTTAGTTATATATTCACTTTAAAAATAAATAATTAAATTAAAATGAAACAAATATTTAAGGGGGGCTCCCATACAACAGACATGATTTTGTTGCCGTTTTTGTAGATGCAGAATGAAGAATATTTGTCTAAAAAAGAGAATATCAATGTCATGCATACCTGTGATTTGTTTAATTACTATATTATTAAAAAAATAACATGTTTTATCTATAAACTAGCTTGCCGCGGCGCGGTTTCACCCGCGTCTTTGCTTACTGCTCCACTCCCGTCGCCACTAGCGTAATGATACATGGCCTATAACCTTCTTCAAGAACTGGGCTATTACACGAAAAAGAATTTTCAAAATCTGATTGGTCATTCTAGAGATTAGCGCGTTCAAACAACAAACAAACAAACTCTTCCGCTTTATATAATAGTATAATAGATAATTCAATGTAATTATTCAGTTGATGTGTTTAATAAATAAGTAAATGCCCGATCCTTTCAAAGGCCAATGATCTCGAGGCAATGCCGGACTTTCAGAAATGTTTTGAACCTACTGTTTTCTTTGTGTTGTCTACTTTTCTTTTATGATTTAAATTTTGTACTCTGCTTATACTGCTTTGTTTTCGTAGTGGTATTCACATCCTTTCATATTTATCTTCTTTTGTCTCCTTTTTCATTCTTAAAATAACCAACAAAATAGCATAATGTCGTGCACAACAATCTGATGTATTTCATTAGAAACTAATATTAAATTTAATAACATATATGTATTAAAGTTTGAGATTGCCATTAAGTTCAATTTCATCCTGAATATAAAAAACATTAAACATAACGCCATTTGGATCAGAATATTGATCAATATCAGCACCTACTTAATCTTTATCTACGAAGAAATGACAGTGCAGTATTTTCTACATCAACCCTCATTTTGTCGGGTGAAGAATCTTGCGACGCGGCAATACTGTCATCGAAGAAACAACGGTTCATCAATCTTGTGCGACAAAAAGAAAGTTGGTGTCGATAGGGCACAGCTTTCGGCGCCTCACTTTGTCATAGCTCCTATATCTACTGGTGACACTTATTGCTGAGTGTTTTGAGGTTATGATGTTTTTTGTTTGGAGAAATTTGAGGCTAAATAACATTCGTATGGATCAATAGTTTTGCAAGCTGAAGATGAGTTTGTTTTTAAAAACATGTTGAATCAACTCCGCTACTATTGTTACGGGTATCAAGTCAGATGACTGAACTTGGCAGACTGAATTTGCAGTCTATTGTCTTTGGAGGATTATAACTAATACTCCCAACGTAGTGATGGCCTCTTCGTATACATAGAAGGCATTGATTCGTAACGTCATTTGCTTTACGCTGTTTTAGTTCACCGTAAGTCAATAAATAAAGCTTAATGCCGAAATTGCACGGTTTTGATTCCAAAATCTCGAGTATGGAAAGTGTGTGGTACCAAATTCTAAATTTATTTTCTTATCTAAATAGACTACAGAACTGTTAAAACCAAGAACTGAATTGAAAAGTCCCACTATGTATACTGAATACCCCTGTTGTTCAGTAATTGAATTGCGGAAATCAAATGACAGTCCCGCAGTGTAAAATACTTACTGAGTCTCAACCGGTCAGACTGGGAGCCGACCCCAATACAGTTAAGAAATTGTTGTGCAACTGAATATTATGTTTTTGTTTTTAATTCTGACATAAAAAGAGGGGTGTATTTTCAACCTTTTTTCTGCCGTGTGTGTCCGTGACATCGTATTATCCAATCGACTTAACCAATTGCAATATATTTTATTTCTTACTTTGTTTTTAGTTTTGTTTTATCGAAACTTAGAACTAAAAGCATTTTGAATACTTCATTTAACTGTCAAATTAAGTGAAAAGGAATGGTCTATTAATGTTTGCCTCATCCGTAAATTCGAGAAATAATTACTTACCTACAATTTTAGGTACAGTTTATGGAACGGATTGATATAGACGTCATAATGGGAGCACTATGGAGATAGCAGCAATACTGATTTTCAGTGCGAGATATGTAACTTGCTGCGAGAATGCTCGCGGTGAGAGCACTCTACGGATAACCAAAAGTTTTTACACGTCCCATTTTATATTCAAAAAGGCTAAAACTATCGTGACGATACGATTCATTTCATTCTCATTCACATTCAAGTACACATATAATTAAAAACATAACTAAAAATTAAGTAAGTGGTCATTATTTGCCGAGTTAACCATTCATTAGGAAAAACTAGAGGCAAAATATCGTGAGTATTGCGTACTTAAAACGATTTTGCAACGCAAACCTTACAGTAATTGCAATTATACAGGCCTAGGCATAAATTATTCTCATTTAAAATAAATGAAATTCCTATCGCAGTTTCTTTATGAACTATCAAATAGACTTAATGAATACTGCTCGTCCTATTAAAGTATTTTCTTTCTCCGTCTTGGCATCAAAGGAGGTATGACTTCGCTTTGACTACGACCTAGCGGTTAAACTTTAGATACACAGAGGCTTTAAAATATACATAAACGGTTTATTACCAGTTCTTGTATCATTTTCATTGCTACAGACCTTTTAGTTTAGCAGTAAAGGGTGACCTTTATATTAAGTAGGGCTTGATTACGGTACTTAATAATATAATAAATAACTGTATGTTATGTTAATGGCAGTGTGATTGTTTCATTTAGGAGAGGTAGATTACTTGATTTCTCTTTAGTTGTTTTAGCATATATTGGGACAGAATGTGAATGCGAAATACTTATTTACACCTTATCACTGAAATTTTCGCAACACTACCTAAGTGGTTCTGTGTTCTTCAAGTACTTCTAAAGAGTGCCAAAGTATTGTATTCGCAGTACTGAACACTGTACTTACAGTTTAAAAGCACAGCGTTTTCCTTTTCTTTACATGGTAGACCACTGTAGGCACTTCTGGTGCTTTTAAGGTCGAGGCCGCTTGCTTGTCAGCCTCCATAGGCAATAAAAAAATAACGTTATAAAAATGTTACCCATATAACGTTAATCAGATAACATTTTTTAATGTTATCGTAACATAATGTCAATAATAAAGTTGGAGTTTGTTATTGTTATTTTATATGAAATTAGAACGTAGATACATACATTTTATAATATGTAGGTTTATTATATCGATTGCAGGCCCCGTAGTAAACACAATAGCTATATAATCCGACCATTATTACTGTGGCTCCCAGTTTGCTTAAAGGATTAAACATACATGAAAACAAACTGTACTTTGTGTTCTATGACAAGTAAACTGAGCACATTGTGTAGTTTGTTTTAATGATAATACTTGTGCTATCTGGTGGAAGGTAAGGTGTACTAAGTAGTAGTTTTGAACTCCAGTAATATAAGGGCTTAATCTTAATTATAGATAGGACAAGTGCGAATTGGATTTGCGTACGATGGTTTCGTAGGTTGATTGCTGATATGACTTTATGTTAGTAAAAGTAAAAGAGTTTTTGTAAGAATTATAACACGTGTGTTCAATTCCAAACGGGACAAAACCTTGTGTGATTCATATACAATCATAATCTACAATCAGCAGATCATTCACAACTGCAAAAGCTAGCTAGCTGTTTCTAAAAAACTCCAAAATTATATTTAAATCCAGTTTACCACTACTTACCAAATTTCATAGATCAAGTAGTTTTCAAAATTTTTACCTACATAGCAAGAAATTTTTATTTTTAGCATATCTTTATAAAGATGATAATAGACATTGAAGATTCCACATATCAATGTTTGCAGTAGTGTACGTAAGGAGTATATTAGAACATATCGGTAAGGGGACCGGCTGACCCGGAATTTCATCTCTCTGAGAGCTTCCAACTTCCAACTATGCGCTATTGATTTATAGTCCGAAGAATTTTTTCTACAAGAAATATTGAGTTGGGTGTTATGGGATATGTACGGAATTCTTTATGATAATTTATGTGACTTTGTTGTCGCTTTTATTATTGGTATGTAAGGTTTTATGATATTGTTGTTTTTAGGAGAACGGAGTTGAAGGAAATTACATTTTTTATACCACGAAAGAAATAAACAAGCATAGAGATCGCTTAATGGGCACACGTCAAAAGAAACTCTAGTGTGAGGTTCAGAAAATTTGTCAACGTAAATTTTCGTGCTACTTATAATAATAACAAACATTATTATAATTATAAATGTAGACAGCTATCGTAAACCTAATCTGAGATGCCATCCTAGTATGTGACACAGAGATAGTTTCTCGTCAAAGACTACAAATACCAAAGTCCGTAAACAAAATACCACAGATTTGAAAAAAATACTAGGTAATTACTACTTTTGATGTAATATCTGGAGAAAACTGTAACCATATTAATGTAATAGTATACAGTATAAATATACAATGAGATAATAGATGTAATACACCACTACAACGAATGACAAAATTTTCTCGTAGCGTTCGTAGCGGACGGTAAAAGAACCTATTGAAAATTGCCATTACAAGCTAGCAAGCAATTGCTAGATTGTAACTATGAAATTAAATCAATCGATTGATTGCCAGCTTTACCAGGTAATCTATCTTATAGACGTCGTTGATTTTAAGGTTGTACACCAACTGAACTACTTCATTGAAAAAACACATACGCGTGGCAACTCTCTCTCGCAGTATAATTCTGACTCAGTCGATCGTGTTTTCGTGTATAGTACGTGGCTGTAATACAAATTTAACTACTTTGACATAATGATAAGGTTCGCTGCGCCGCCACACACACGAGTAGTATTTTGTTGTTGTTTTTTTGAGAAAACTGATCTTGTTGCAAAGACTGCTTCTTCAATAAACATAATTAAACTTCTGTCTTTGTTAAAGTTGAATTGCTATCACATTTAGGTGGCTATTTTTTTATTAACAGTGGCAGATGAACCAGTAGTTCACCTGTTGGTAAGTGATAATTACTTATAGCTCATGGACTTTTACAATGCCAGGGCCTTAGCGAAGTCACTGCCTACCGTGTAATTAATTTTAGCGTGAATTCTCTATTCCTGTTACCTCAGACGATTTATGAACTCGGAAGCAGCTATGAAATTACTCTATGAAAACTTTAATAATCGGAAGTGTTGTATAAGTTTCCCGAACAACTTTGAAATAATTGATATTTTACCTTGAGCAAAGATTAATTGGTTGTATGTCCCATCAATATTATTATAGTACAACATTCCCGACGTTTATTACTTTAAAGTTTGTTATGAACACATTGGGAACGAAACTTTGAACGGAACATAGTTAAATATTGACGATTTATTAACAATACCAGTGCTTTATTATGAGCTATATTGTTCAGAATTAAATTAGAAATATAAATGATTAATTGAGTTCAACGAAATACGAAGTAGGCGTTTCAGTAGCGAGCGGATGGCAAACAACAAAGACGAGGAAACACAAATGAAACTGTGATTATAGAAGATATATCTATATTTTGGCTTTTACAATGTAAAGTTTAAGTTAAAGGCTGCACGCCATCTAGTTGGGTTTGACGTTCTACTTTACTACCGTAGTATTAATACTACACCTTACTAGTTTCAGATTTAATGGCCAGAATCTACCGGGTAAGCTAGGTGCTATCCTAAAATAGTTTATCGTATACTTAGTTAGTTGCTTATACTAATCATTTCGTTCGGTGTTATGCTTGTTGCCCGACTGACGCATTCAAGAGGGTAATGTTTTTCGAGCGTATGTATATATGTATGTATGTATGTGAGTATGTATGTCTATTTCTTTGGCACGCTCTACAGCCTAAATGGCTTGATGAATTTTAAGGTTTGAGGTGTCATTAGAAGCGTATTGATTGTGGGAGTGACAAAGGGTATATAATCTATTTACAATGTATACGTTGACCTCAGCGGTGACCGCATTCTATTTTATCGTTAATCACATTCAACTTTACTTGGAGACTAATATAACACGAGTGCTCGTAACGATGCCATCAGATGTAAAGTTGCAGGCTCATATTTCGTCTCTGGGCCGACTGTCCATAAAATAAGATTGGAAAATTCCAAACCGTCAGGTGGACGTAACTCACACTCGTAGACCGCTGAATCAATAATTTAACTACTTCCAACTTCAGTGATATTAGTATGTATATCGACTTCGTTTTCCCGAGTGGTTCCATAGAACTTACTTTACTGATACTTTTAAGATATTGTTTATCCTAATACATAAGTATATCTATCTAATTTGAAGGCTGACAATAGTAATTTATATACTTTTTGCATCTTCTGTAGAGATGTGATATAAATTGAGATTAGATGTTTAGCAAATATAGAATTTAGAGCAATGTACATACCAACTTAAGTAGTTACTTCTAAAAAGACGTATTTGGACTTGTGTCTTTTTTCGACGAATAAAGGTGCGATATGAGTACCTATATAGGTAAACTAAGGTATATTACTAAGACAAAAAGTTCATATTGCCAGTCGTCGTATGTTAATGGTAAAGTTCATTATATGATGTGACTCATGATATATTACTGATGGCAATTTTGAATGATCTCGCATATACCCGAAAATAGTATGCGTAGTATTTTAGCTCGCGGCTATTTTCACATTTTTTGTATATTACATAAAACAGAAACGAATTATTTAGATTCGCCAGTTATGTTATGTTTCACGAGTAATTTCTGATGCTATTGAGCATGTTTTGAAAGAAAACGGAATACCAAGCTAAACAACTTAGGGAGGTGCATTAACTACTTCCTTGTGATAATGTAGATAAAAACATTATCAAAAGTTTTTACATTAATTGGCATCTATATGATAAGATGATCTTAACATTTTTATCGTACAATCGAACCAACTGAATCATGACTCATTTTGCTGATATTTCGCTTAAAACTGTCAAACTTGTAAGATTTGTTGTGTGTAATGCACTTAGGACGTTTTTAATACTGACATAATAACAGTGCACTCAGTAAAATGTCAGTATCGAATAAAATGATAACAAGCTTGTTACTGTTGTCGGAAATCTGTCTTCAGACGAACTACATTTAGATGGATTGCTAAAATGAGCTTATGGTGAGTCACGATTCATTTGGTTCGATAGTACAATGAATGCCTTTGGTTGCAAGTCCAAATAAACAAACTTTCCAACACACCTCAAATAATAAAAGGAAACTCTCACATACAAGTAAACAAGCCAGTACCATTAAGGTTGCAATGTCAGAAAATTATGTGCCAACGTCAAAGTAGAAACCTCGGCTAGGTAAATATTTGCATGTGCCTCAAACGTCCCGACTTTAGACAAAGCGGTGTAGTTCGCACAAGAAACAAAAGACAAAACATTGCAAATGGAAACACCAAGATGGGAGGCCGCAAGCCCGACTGTTTTAGTCTCAGCTCTATGTCTGAGCTGTTATGAATATTTAGATAATGAATAAAGTGAGCTTCTCGTAATACGCCTTTTCGCTTAAAAAGCTTTTTGTTCAGCATTCGTAATGAGTTTTATGTGCGACTTACTTACGTAAACCACTTTTGCTTTTAAATATTGATTATTGAGATCAATGTTTGTTTATTATTAACATATACCCAGCAAAAATCTGTGAAAATGAAGAAGGTTATTTTATTTTTTAAAAAAGCAACTGTGAAATTGCCAGAAAAATAATTGCAGTGTTATTTTCGTGCTAAGTAATACCTTACTGTGACTAACTCTCTCCATAGAATACCTCTTCGGTCAATGCCCAACTGTGGATGTCTTCAGACTATAAATGAAATCTTGTAATGTGGATTTCGAAGGTCTGAAAACTGCTAAAATTATTTTATATGTTTTTATTTAGTTTATGGGGCATGATAATTTTCATATACTTACTTAATATTTATTTATTTATTTATTTATTACTCTTAAACTTACATCTATCTTTACAGGCAAGCCTAATGCGACAGAGAAGTTGAGCTTTTTATTTAGTTTATAACTATGTTTATTTCTACATATTTTTTAATATAAATTGCCTATAAACTTATCAAGCAAATGTGAATGAATTTCAACTTCGAGGCGGCGCGGCGTGGCGACGCACATACTTGCGCCTCTAGGGGTTATTTAATTCTCAGGATACCTATTATTAAAAGTCATTTATAAAAGACTAAAACAAGATATATACTTACTTTAGAATTACACATAGATCAATACCTAATATACCTATACATATTATTTCACCTATTTGAAACATATATAGCGGTTCGGCAAAACTAGCTTTACTGCGTAAATCCAAAGTTCGGAGCGCACCCTAATGTACGACCCCTCACATATTGGTCGAACATTTAGATAATAAACAAAGGGAGGTTTTCAAGCTTTGCAATTTGCCCTTTGTCTAAAAAGCTTTTGAACCAGTTTGGTAATATTATAGAACGCACGTTTTGGGGCTATTCTACAATAATATTATTACTGTGGGTTTACCGACGAATATGACTCCCAATAAAAACAGCGCAGAATTTATAAACACAAGCTGTTGCCATGTCATGTTTGCATATAACTTTATTGTTACATCCCTAAAGAAATGTAAACATCGTGGATTGCAGATGCAAATTGTTTTTTTTTTAATATATTATACTACAGAAATTAGTCCGACTCATCATGTGTTGGGCTGATGATCATAACTCATGTATGCAAATTCTGTTAAATTACCTGTTTCTTGATTAATGCCATACCTTTAGCTTTCCTTCGTGTTTCATTTTTTAAAGAAGACGTGTAATTTATGAATCGTGCTATTACCTGAAATAATAGAAAACAATATTTAATACATATTAATATTATGCAAAAATAAAAATGAAAGTATTTAGTATAAAAATGCCCTGTTTTTCGTATATTTACGGTGTCACAAGCAAAAACTATGTATGAGTATAAGTGCAATAGGTATGCACATTCGTTCCAGAAACTGTAAAACTTTTGGATTTAGCTAAAGTTCCTATTGAGAGTATAGGTCTCATCATCTAATATGATCGTACTAATTATGATAACTAATGTCCGCTGTGCTGATGCTTAGTGTCGGTATGAACAATAAAGATTACCATAGTTTTTAGGTACAGTTTTTGTTGCCTATATATAAAATAGGGTCACTACTATTACACAGTTTATACAAAGTGAAGTTTTTCTTCGACACAGATGTTAATCGGGTCCGTCCTCACGTTTTCACACATTGTATCCGATGTAAAGGCTAGGTTCGGATCAATACCGATTAGGAAGTAGTGGAGAGAGAAGGTTATTATTATGCTGTCATCTGCAGACCGCGCCCGCGGGCTCGACAAATATTTTAAGCTCTGTGTTACCCCGGATGAAACAATAGTGAGTCGGAAACAAGGATTGATTTGTTATCGTAAATAAATATTTGTAGCTAAGTTTACTGCAGCGAGCGGTCTGACTCGGGCTTATGTCGATAAATCAATTTATTAACAATGGTCCCACTGAGTCTGATCTAATCTATAGTAAGTAGTAGTTAACCTACATATAAATACTTTTTCTTTATTATAGTACATTAATGTTTACCGACAACGTCAGCTCAGATAAATTCATTTAATAATTTAAGGCTCTTACTACCATTATAAATATCTAGTTCCACAAATAACAAAAAAAAAGCATTACAATATTTATCGTTTATCAATAAATTATAGCCAGTTTCAATAAATTATTCTTGTTAAAGGAACACCACTTAGAGATTACAAAGAGGAATACGAAGTAAGTCAAAAATAAGTTAAATTTTAACAACCTAGTTACCTGAATTCAGTTCAGATAGAAAAGATTAGCCGCCTGAGTGAAAAACTGTTCCATTAAACCTTTCGTTCTAAAGTTAAAATCAACCTAACGCGTTTAAGCTTCATAAAAAACATACTTTAGGGGCTAAATTAACTAGCACATCAACAGACATTAAAGCCCTATATTTATTCAAAGCAAAAACAATATCAAAGGATTTAAAGTAAGTCTATCAATTTGTTTCAAGTCCCAGCCGTGATGCACAAAAAAGACAAATTCTGTGAAATTAGCTCGGTGTTTCAAAATTGGCGGTAGGTAAATCCACCGACGGCATGTCTCCCTGCCATTAACCTCATACAGTTTTTGTTATACGAAGTGAGCGCTTTATTTCCCTGAATAAATTTACATCCTTACAAATGCCCGCTTGTATGCAAGACCTTTTTTGCCATAACACGGACCCTAATAAGTTCTTAATGGGAAAATTGAACTAAAACAATCACATTCGTCCTAATAGGCCCAGCGTAAGGAGTCACTTAATGTGGACTTAATTTAAGTCGTTCATTTAGCTAAAAAGTTTAAAGGACGTTTTTGTATTGTACTATATAGAAGTCATGTACTATATCCATTAGTTCATTTGAATGAACTGTTTGGTAGTGAGATACATTAATAGTAATGGAAATTCAGTACTTGGGTTTTCATTTTTCATTTTTTTTTTATTTTAGCCTACCAAAGTGACTCCACCCCGCCTGATGGTAAGCAGTCAGCGGAATCCAGAACTGGTGGCCACCATACCAAAAGCCATAGTCTTAAACTGTTGGTATGGTGGCCTCCACTATGGCGGCTGGGAATGGGGTTAGGGGAAGAGAATGAGGGAGGTAAGGAAAGGCGAAAGCGGGGAAGTTGGGCCTCCGGCGCTCTCACTCACCGAGCGAAACGCAGTAGTACGGATACTACTACTCTTACGTAGATCTTCTATGAGAGGGTAGTACTTCCCCGGACGATCCGGCCCATTTATGCTGAAACCAGCGTGGATCTACTACCGTAAATTGTTCCATGTCATTAATGCCAAGTATTGAGACGTGGGCCGATGAGGCCATCGCTTTTCGTGTACTGAAGGTTATATTGATTACAAGGAATAAATATTCTATTTAAGGTCAATTTGTTGCTACGATGCATGTCTGAATGCTAGATTTTTACAAACAAGTGCTGTTTTACAACCCTCCTTAAAAACCCACGATCAATATTGGAATGAAACATACGTACTGGTAAAGAGTTTCAAGCTTAATTAAGCGAAATAAGTCATCGATATAAAATGTTTAAAAATACGTCTTAGAATCGTTTGACTTCGATTAGACGAAGAGAAAAGTGAGTTTACACTTTCATTAATACAATACATTGTGTCGGCTAGAGATTTAATAGCTGTTCATTAATTCTTTAGCATATAAATATTGATGTAATTCACAAATACTCTTATTATCGGCTAGCGGATGAATATAAGGATAAAAAGTACACTCAAACTCTAAATAAATATTTGTTAAGAGTTTGAGTGTACTTTATATCCGTTATTTACACGCTTTCTCTGTATGAGAAGAGGACTTCATGCAATGGGAATATAATGGGCAGAGACCCGACGCGCTTGTAGAGTCCCCTGTGACAGAGGGTTTATTCAATAGTGAGGGTAATGTATAATAATTGTGTACTGTGCCTATATACAGAACACAAACTTCTAAAAAAGCGTATTTCCTCTGAATATGCGAATCTTTAATAAAAGAGACAGGTGTAGAACGAAATACATTTTCTTAGCAATTTTATTCTTGTGATAATTGGTCTATTATTATATTATATTATTGGTTGTTGATCCAAAACATTACCGAAAACGAGGGACTTGGGTACTTGTGTATCACAACGTCCGAGAGAGTAGTTGCAGCCTCACTATTTGGAAGTCGGGTACACGCGGCGACGTCAAATAAACCTTACAATCTATTGGGGGAAGCAAATTGTTATTTTACCTAGATTATTAGCTACTCCCAAGAAACACAGAACCAAGGCGTTATCGACCGTGAGATGAAGAAGGAAATAAAAGAGGAGAAAGGAAAGAAACGAACCTAGGGTGTTATTGAGCCTCCGAGCTGGCGCTCTCGCTCACCGAAAAATAAATGCAGAAAACCACTACTTTGTCTTTGTATTTCAAGGTAATATTAAGATGTAAATGTTGTTGTACGAACATTATATGACCTTTCTCGTGTTTGTTATCAGATGAGGCGTTAATCGCGCCGCAAACTATCGCTTAATATTAATGTATCTCACATATCAAACGTAATATAAAGACGTTTACTCAATGTTGTACCAAATTAGCTTCGCCAAACATATCTGAAGTGCTTCTATGTACGCAAGGTGAAAGGGCAAACTCAAAGACTGAGACATATTTACATTGCAAACAAAGGGTGACTGTATAACTCGTTTTAACATTATAATATGAAAGAGAAGACTAGATTTTATCAAAAATTTCTACATTCGTCTTTTGTTTTAAATTACGTTATTAGATTTTCAGTTATATTTTTAGTAAAATCTTAAATTTAAAAGTTTGATTTGAAAATATATTTGAATTAATCATTACGACCATTAAGGTAGAGGTACCATATGTAACATTCTGCAAGCATAAAAGTACTTTTAACTCTCGGAATATAGACACTGTCAGTGTAAGCATACAGAATAAGGACACTGTCAGTGTGGTTTGCGATAGTGCGTGGAAAGACAAAGATGTGAGGGTAAATCTAAAATATACTTCGCATAGGGAGCCCTGACATCGCCTCATCAGTATGCTTGTGACCACGGCCGGTGTAACCTGGTCGAATCGTCAGCCAAAAAAAGGTATGTAAATATCTAATGCATAATGGCGTTAATTCACGTTAGCCCCAATTTAAATTATATCATGCAACACGAAAGCTTAAAAGAAAATATTATTGTTATAGACCCGCCCCACATTACAAAGAACCTAATAATAGCTGGCGAAACGTGGGTGTCTTACACCTTTGTCTGACCCTTGCCGAAAAAATGGCGTGACGTACGAAGTAAAAGAAGTTACTACGGATACTCTTGCGTCTCCGTGCTTCGTAGTGGACATAAAAAGTCGGTCCCAGTTGTTACCAAGTTGATAACAGTCTTTAGATCAAGTCGGATGCCTGAACTGACCAAATTTTGACACTAGGTTGAACACTAACCACTCGATAAATAGAAGAACAACTTTGGATACTATAAAAGATAATCTTAATAGTATAAATTTATTTCCTATTTTGATGAAATTCTCAATGACCATTCAAATAATGGGTATCGGAAAATAAAAATAAAACGCAGTCCATTGCTATGTTTAGAAATATCAAAATAAATTAATTTTTTTTTGTACTTATGTTTCTTTTTGTTACATTGAAAATGTGAAGCAATTGATTAATATATAAAAAATCCTTGCAAAAATATCTAAGAAATCTTTGCAGTTCTAATCCTCTACAGTACTTACATCAACAATGGACAGAACGAGGATAAGCTATCCTCGAATGGAGACGCAACAGACACATACATCACAAGGTCGACCGAAGCCCTGGTGAAGAAGAAGACTATTGCAAGAAGCCGGTTCAAAGCCGGTCAAAGTGCTTGGAAGTCCTACGTCTAGTCCTTCTTACGACATAGATTTTTTTACAATTGGTTTACTAAACAGGTCGTAAAACTAATGGATGAAATGAAAGACTAACACCCAGTTTCTGAAACGCCTGACAAATCATTGTTCAACTAACACGACTGTTAATTTAACATGGCTGTTAAATCAATTCGAGTTTCTGAAACGTTAATCAGTGCAAAATTAACTAATCTACGATTATTTTGATTTGACATTAGGTTTGTATGAAAACAAACCGAATGTCAAACCAATTGGCACTTGACATATGATTGTTCAGTTAATTTTTGTGTTGATCAGCCTTTCAGAAACTGGATATCATTCTCGTCGTAAAAGTTCGCGTCCTTTGATCACCATCACCGCTAAATGTTTGATACTCATGCTAATATCCGAAACAGGCATGATTGTGATCCAAACAGGAACAATGTTCATTTATCAAGAATTGCAAAATATACATTTTTTTTAAAGAAAATCAAATATTATAAATAATACTGCATTAGAAATATGTTTTAACATACCCTAATAAGGTAAATTCGAAGAAAAACTGAGTTTCACACAAAAAATTAATGGTATTCACAAGTTAATTTTCCGACGAACACCGATTAGTTGACAAAGCTTTTGACCGACGTATGATCTATGATTAATACATAACTAGCGTTTCAGAAACCCAATATGGAGGTTAACATACGATTATCGAGCCAAATTTAACAGCTATGTCAACTGACAGGATGATCAAATTAAACTAAACAACCATGCTTTTAGCAACCCAATTGGCACTTGACATGAGATTTAACAGGCTATTAGTTAATTTTTGCGTTGATCAGCCTTTTAGAAACTGGGTGTTAGTATGTTATATTGAATCTTTAAGGCAATTACCTTTTCATAACGGTTGTAAATATTGATTACCACGTTGCGCACTCAGCTTTTTTTAAATGTCGAGCTCAGTACGTGTTCGGCGTCAGAGGTAGTAGAGACAAATATTACATGGAATTTAATATGCGAGCGAAACGTAGGTGTGGTACAACATGTTCCGAAAAAGTACGTGATCACATTCACGTTATATTTATAGTAGTTAGCGACGCAATCTAAGTAAAAAAAATATTTTTGACTTTTGTATCGCGTCATCACTGTTTAGTCTATTATCAGATCACAAAAACATTGCCCTGTGTGGGAATGAAACCCACAATAATCGCAGGCACTCCCACAGTGCTACTAATGTCGTTATTTTAAACATCTACCCCCAGTTTCTGAAAGGCTGATCAACTAAAAACTAACTAATCACCTGTTAAGTCTCATGTGAAGTGCCTAAAAGCATGCTAAAAGCATGAATAATTAGTTTAAGTTTAGATCAAATTAAACTAATTATTCATGCTTTTAGCAACCCAATTGGTACTTTACATGAGATTCAACAGGTGATTAGTTAATTTTTCGTTGATCATCCTTTTAGAAAAAGGGGGAGGGTATTCTCACGTTAAACATGTAACCGTCTAAATTTTTTTCCCAAGGATTTTTATACAAAAATATATCCAAGTGCAAAATTTTGTATCAACTTCCAATACTGCTTATTGACATTGACACTTTTAAATTCAAAGTCAAACTATTTGATCACAAAGTTAAGATCGTTTAACAAATTGGACAGAATAACGTAAAAAAGAAATGCGTAGCTTAGTATTGTCTGTTGAATGTTAAAAGAAGGATGGCTCATAAATATTCAATTCAGTTTCAAGCCCGAAAGTCATCGTTAAGTCCATTTCCGATAAAATGGTGTAGCACTTTCTTTTTGATCTTTAATGGTGATTCTATTTTCACCCATCTACCTTTGTTACTCAAAAATATTAAGGAAGTGCTCAAACTTTATTTTTATGTTCGTTAGAAATTTTTCTTAAAGTTGTGGATTCACCGGGCAAGTACCAGTGTCTTTTAAATTCATACGTAGGATCGTGTTTTTTAAGTTTATCTTAGAAGTTATCGATTTTAAAATCACTAAATTGTTTTCAGCATGCGTTTGAATCAATTGTTTCATGACATGTTAAGTGATTTATGTCTAGCAACGTGAGAGGATCAGAACCGTTTTTTTTTTTTTTTTTTTATATTGGTCTATCTATTAGCAATCAGTCGCAAGACTATAAGCTAGTTTGTTGAGTGATGTGAAATAAGATGGAGGGAGCGCTGCCAGTGCCACAACTTCCCATTCAAAGGACATCCTTTCTCTTCAGCCTTCTCACTACACCAGAAGAGTCCAACAGTTGGATCGCAAGCGGGTTGGGATGCAGAGCCAGTCTATCTGCATATGTATTTTCGTGCTTCTCAATTTCCTCGACAATGAATGGAACGCCAAGATAATGGTGGATTTCCTCAGTTTTAGTGAACCATGGGGCATTGGTAATTGTTCGAAGAATGTGGTTTTGCACGCGTTGAAGGCACGTTAAGTTGCTTTTGCTGGCTGTACCCCAAAGCGGAATGCCGTAAGTCCAGGTAGGTTTAAGAATGGAGTTGTAAATAAGAAGTTTATTGTCGACCGACAACACTGAGTTTCTGCTCATGAGCCAATTCAGGTTTTTAAACTTCAGGTTGGTTTCATCTCTCTTCTTTTTTATATGGGTCTTCCAGGTTAGTCGGCGATCTAAGTGAAATCCAAGGTACTTTATACAGTCTATGTCAGCTAGGAGGTCACTTCCAAGTTTTACAGATGGGCAATTTTCTCTTCTTAGGGTAAATGTGGTATGATTTGACTTTTGAGTACTGGCTCTAATACGCCATTTAATAAGCCACGTGTTAATTTGGTCTAAGAGAAATTGTAACTTATTGCTGGCTTTTTGCGGATTGTCATCACATGCAAGAAGTGCAATGTCATCGGCATAGGTAGCAATGGTGACATCCTCTGACAGAGGCAGATCGAAGGTGAAAATATTGTAAAGCACAGGGCCCAGCACTGAGCCCTGAGGAACTCCAGCTTCTATTTTATGTAGGGTTGATCTAGCATCGCCATGCTTTACAAAAAATAATCTGTCAGACAGGTATGATGCTGTGATAAGGTAAAGAGAATGTGGAAGCTTTTTCTTGACCTTACATAATAAGCCTTCGTGCCACACCCTATCAAAAGCCTGCTGGACGTCAAGGAAGGCTGCTGAGCAATACTGTTTGCTTTCGAAGCATTGTCTCACAGTGTGGTATACTCGATGCACTTGCTCTATAGTAGAGTGCGATTTGCGGAATCCAAACTGGTGTGAAGGGATAACGTTGCAGTGATCCATATGTTTCTTTAGTCGAGTGAGAAAGATTTTCTCCCACAGCTTAGACAGTACTGGTGTTAAACCAATCGGACGATAGGATGAAGGTTCATGGAGTGGTTTGCCGGCTTTATGAATCATTATAATTTCCAATATCTTCCAGAGTTTTGGGAAATATGAAGTACGAGGAATACCGTTAAATAGGCATGCCAGGAATGTTATGCACTTCCTGGGTAGGTTCTTTAGAATTGTAGGGGTAACCAGATCATAACCTGGTGCCTTCTTTGGATTTAGGTGTTTAATTTCCACAGCTATTTCTCTAGGAGATGTTGGTTTAATTGGAAGGCAAAGTTGAAGATCTTGAAGCATTATGTCATCCAAGTCCGATTCATCAGCTGCGTCTGGGTTCGATTTGAATACGTTTTCAAGGTAGGTTGCGAATACTTCTGCCTTTTCCACATCTGTTTTTGCCCATGAAGGAAAGGATCTTAGCGGTGGATAGCATTTTTGGGGTTTGCCAATGGTTTTTGTTGCTTTCCATATGGAGAGTTCACCTTTGCCTTGTGCTGACATGCCTTCAAGCGTATGTCGTAGACTAGCATTAGCCCTATCCTTAAGCGTGGCTTTTAAGTGTTTTGCTGCTTTATTAAACGCTGTCTTATCTGTTGGATGTTGTGATTGGTTCCTAATTCTCCTGAGGCGTCTCTTTTCAGCGATCAACAGTTTGATTTCCACTGGTTGCCGAGTTTCTTGCGGTGAGTGGCAGAGATATGGGGTATTTTTCCAAGCAGCGACTTGGACCAAGTTGGTAAAATAAACACATGCGTTATCGACATCTTCCTCTGTCTTCAGTAAGATATTCAAGTCGATATTGTTTAGGCAATCTCTGAAGCCCTCCCAATCTGTTTTATGATTTGTTAGAGACTCCGAGGGTTCTTTAGTTATGATGTTAGAATCTAGAGTTAGTATAAATGGGGTATGATCCGACGATCCATCAAGATTAGATTCAATTCAGGTGACTAATGCGTTTGGTCACGAAGAAATCGAGCAAGTCTGGCAGCTTTTTAGGGTCTGTGGGCCAGCTAGTAGGTTCGCCAGAAGATATGGCCTGTAGGTTGTTCACATCAAGGCAGCGTTTTAGTGATCGACCTCTAGGTAGGGTGATGCGAGAACCCCAGAATGAGTGCTTAGCATTCCAATCTCCTCCTGAGACAAATTTATTACCCAGTTGTGCAAAGTAGACGCTAAACATTTGCTCAGTTATTGTGTATCTCGGTGGGCAGTACACTGATGAGACTGTGATGAATCCTGCTCGGTCCTCCAATCTGACCGAAGTAGCTTGGATGTGAGCAGTTGCGTAGTTTTCTAATGGTGAGTGTTTTATATTGGATCGAATAACCAGAGCGGAGTCCCCATGAGCCTTGACTAGTCCGTTGTCAGGGTGTGGGGTGTGATAGACGTTATAACCCTTAATAAGAAAAAAGCTTTTTTCGGTAGAGTGCGACTCTGATAATAAGACAACGTCGAGTTTGTTAGATTCTATTAATGATTCTAGTTCCAAGATGTTAGGAGATAATCCGTTGATATTCCATGTCGCTATGCGCAGCCCAGTCATGGTTTAAGATTGCAGACAACGGTTGTCAATAGGCTCAGTAGCGAGCCAATTTGTTGAATGAGCACGTCTATCTTTTTAGATTGTTTGATGAGGAGCTGCTCTAAGGTTGAACTTTGTGGAGGGGTTGAATCTAAATGTAAGATAGGTTTTTGAGGGCGATTTGTTGTAACTTCTGAGTAGGTACGTTTATCTTGAAGTTGAATGGGTTGAAGTTTGTCTTTATTCAGTTGTGGTACTGAGTCGCTTAGATTGTTGTGGTGAGCTCTAGCTGAAATCACCAGGCCAGAATCTCTTTGTATACTTGGCAGCCTCTATAGTTAGCTGGGTGATCGCAAGAGCAAAGAGCGCATTTAGCAGGAGTGTTTCTGTCTTTTTTAGGACTATCTGAGGTTTTGTGGCCCGCTCCGCATTTTACGCACCTGTGGGGCATCGTACAGTTGTTTTTAGACTGACCATATTGTTGACAACGTTGACACTGAATAATTGAGGTGGATTTACGTGGGTTCTCGATTATAACCTGCTGGTGAAATATAGCTTTGATATCTTTAACGGATTTATTATTCACGCTTGGTTCAATATTTACGAAAAATGTAGAGGTCGGAGTTTTTTCAGGACCATAGCGAGCGTTTATAATTTCACCGCGGACTTTATTGCCGGTTTCCTCAATTGACTTTATTATCTCGCTGACAGGCGTAGTGTGATGTAATTTCCTTATAACTATACGATAGGCTTTTTTGTCTTTTTGAGTAAAAGTGTGGCCTATTAGTCCATTTTCCTTTTCATTTTATATAGGTTAAAACGTACGTCATAAACTTCAAACCGAGTATTAAATTTTACAATTTAATAGATGTCTTTACATGTCAATTTAAATAAATTAACTGCTAACGATGTTTTGTAAATGCCAGTCAACTTGTTGACGAGCTGCTAGAATCTAATATTGTTACCGCGTTCACTGGTTTGATGACTGTTATTCATGCGAGCTATATTTATGACTAAACAATACTTTTGAATTGCGATGCGAAATCTCAGGTAAAAGACTTTTTGAGTCAGCCAATAGTTTCCGTGCTTATAAACATATCATCATCATTCATTGCTTTACCTATTTATATTGGATAATCTGACCAGTTGCGAGGATATATAAGTATTTTACCTTTACCATACTGTCCACCACAACTTAAAACAGTACTCTTTGTAACAATGTTTTGTGTCAATTTAAAGACCTCAGAGAGTGAGTTTTGTTCCGTGTGTAGTTAAGATGATGATCATCTTAACTAAACACGGGACAAAACTTTGTGTGATCCATAAATATTTGTTCCGAGTCCGGGTTTCCTTTGTGTCCTTTAAATGTATTTTTATAAAGTCCCTCGCGACACAGGGCTTGTTCCTTAGTACAGGAGTTGTCAAAAAAAAAATAGAAATGATAGAAATGAAATGATGGAAATAAAATGATATAGGGAACGAGAGAGAGGGATTCTCTGTTTGGCAACTATGTTTCTGCTGGAATGAACATAAAACCTTTAAACATTCTTCACACGTTACACATATCTTCAAAATCATTTCGATATTAAACATTTGACTGGCCTGTTGGTCTAGTAGTTAGTGACCGTGACTGCTAAGCCGGAGGTCGTGGATTCGATTCCCACCCAGGACAAACCTTTGTGTGATGAGCATGATTGTTCTGTGTCTGGGTGAAATTTATCTATAATATTTATGTATTTACAAAAAAAAATGTATATAAGTAGTTTATCAGTTGTTTAGTACCCATAACACAAGCAAATATAATTTCTTAATTTGGGGCTAGATGGCGCTGTGTGAATGTGGTGGAATATTATATTATTATTATCTACAAGTCGACATCAACATTTGTCTCCACAAGTTTTATTGATTAATCACAAAATGGTATGTACACAAACTATGTCAAATAAGTATGATAAATGTTTCAATGGGCAAACCTTTGTATAAATATCTACGGTTTTAGTTCATTCCAACATTGTTCGGAGCTTCATGATACCTACCAAATTACTTTTTCGTATTGACTAGATTGGATTAGATATCGCTAAATCGAGAAATGAATAAGCATTACCGATAATAGACGACCAACATCGTGAAAACTTACAAAAGAACAATGTATAAGGTATCATATGTTATACAAGCTGATAGGTAGCTACGAACAGTAAAATGCTACTGAATATCAATCATTAAAAGTATGTCGTTTCACTAATACCAACTCTATACGAATATGAATAAGGATTAATTTAATTTGTTTACTGAATTTATAATCTGAATTCTGGAATAAATCGTGTTATGTAGGTCAAGGACTCGAATGGAGAGGTATTTGCAAAGTAAGTCATGTGAACCTTCGATTTTGCCCTTAAATTAGTAGAACGGATTCAATAATGATGATATAATTGTATTAATTGGGCGCTATTTTTGCGAACGTCAATAAACTGTTACAAATAATAATTCTATTCATGTTCCGAATGACATGTTTGTTATACGTAGGTATGTAGGATTTAGGTTAATGATACCGATATTTTTATTTCAGTCATTATTCATCCGTACCTTCTATATGCAGTTGTACAAAATTAATCTTAGTTAGCTAATGAAATGAGTTCGCGATGCAAACTTTGGTTTAAATCAAACGCTGTACAGTAGCAAAAATGGCTAATGAAAGATTTTCTAGACAGCTAGAAGTTTTAAAAACCTAGATTTTCTCTCATTAACCTGTTGAGAAGTCAAACAGTTTTTGAAATAAGTAGTTATCTGTTGATTTTACTAACTATCTTGCTTACCGAGGATAAAGAGTATAAAAATAAAAACGTATAGCCAGTAAGGGAAGATAACGAAACAAGGTACTTGGTTCAGGTGCTCGTTTTAAGCGTAATTAGAGCGTCTACTGAGTGGAAGTTTTCGACGTTTTCAGCTACATTTCCTATTATGACTTCGTGAATATTAATTAAAGTTTATGAGGTAAATTGGCGTTCCACTGATATTTAATCCTGTTTGCATGTTGTGAAGTGATTAACTTATTCAACTATTGGTACCGTAATTGTCTTTTATCAATGAATATTTTAGAAGCCTACTGGTACAATTATTATTCGTGAGCGAGTGGAGGATTGATTATATTATTTTTAGAACGCCGTACCTACAGTGGTGAATAAGAAAATCATATAAACGACCTCTGTCCGATCTCCGTCCGTCTATCGTAGTTGGTTGATTAAACATTAGACTAATACTTTAAGAACTTTGATTAGCAGAAATTTAATAATTGATAAATTGTGGAAATGTTTTCATATTTTTGCATGCTAAAAAAACCTTATCTTGTACCTAGATCAGATTTATTAATTAGATTTCTAATACATTTATTTTCACAGTAAACCGTGTCAAACTCGGCGGATATTCAAAAGAAAATGAAGTAAGTATCATATTGAAGGGAATGTTTGTACATAAAACCCTGACTGTCTATCTGACTAAGTTTGAAAGAGATTTCTATTAGCGATAGGTCCGTTCATTATATTATTCCGTTTACTTTTGATGTGAATCACATGTGGATTACAATTAAATAAATTTCTTTATATAATTTATACATTTTCATTCTCGGTCAAAAATGATTACTATCTTACCACGACAGGACAATAAATCAAAATAATTAAGAATGAATATTGTCTGTCATAATTTCATAAAACACTTGGTTGCTCATTAAATAATAATAACTCAAAAAAATGTTAGAAGGAAATATGACAACAGTAATGAGGGACAAAATATATGTGGGTGACAAAAATATTTACCCTGTTTGTAGTCATATCTTTCAACACAGTAAACGTGTTTGTGGCTTGATTGTGCAAAAAAAAATCATTTACAAACACAGGATAATGATAACGTGAACTTGAGTAAGAGCGGACATTGGGGTAGACTAGTATCGACATCATATCAGCCCGTTACTATCCCACTGCAGGAAAAGGCATGAGCATTGATCGCCACGCTTGCTTAAGGCGGATTGGCGATTTCAAAAATTGTTTTTAACCGATTTTAAAAAGGAGGAGGTTCCAATTCTGGTAGTATGTTTTTTTTGTATGTTCGTCGATTTCTCCAACAATAATTCTTTTGTAAAGTAGGTTATGTTTCAGATGTGGTCCCATATAATTTGAAGGCGCTGCGCTTTTTGAAAAATTTAACAAAAAACAAAATATACATAGATGATGTTTTGGTTTGTTAAGTTATATTGAGGAATTCTACTTTTAGTTTTTGTTTAAGTTTGTAGTTAAAGGTATAGTTTTGAAGTCGGTTTTTTTTTTGTATTTCAGGTTTCCTTACGATGTTGTTTCGACTAATATACAAACGAATTTTAGTATGATACACGTCGGCATTTTCCTTGCAAGCTTTGCATTGGTGAATTTTGATTTCACCTTAGCGCATTAGATATATTCTCACTGTAGAATAAATACCTCTTTTTATCTAAGGAAGGCATGATAATTGATCACTAAGCTTGCACAAGTTGAATTGACAATTTCATACTTATATACTTTTTAATGAGTAAATATTCCTTACGATGTTTTCTTCACAGTAGTTGTAGGTCAGTAGGTAACTTATCAGAGAAACCTACTTATAAAGGACATAATTATGACTTTCGTAACCTCGTGTATACCTGGAGGACTTAACATGGCACCTGTATGTACATGTCAAGAACAATATCGATGAAGAGATTATCCGAAGATATTATAAATCAATTAGTTAATTAAATTAGGTAGAAGCCGACATTTTATCTGTAAGTTTGTGCGTGCCGGTTTCTATAAGTGCTGTGTAATTTACCAAAACATGGGGTTGCCTTATTTTGTTTTCGTGACTGTTCACTGTGTAGATAAACGTTGTCGGTCACCCGAAATTAGAGTGTAATTCGTTAAATTTGAAAGTTTTAACGTTGTTAAGGCTTTTCCGTCATGAGTATAAGTACGTAGGTAGGTACTAATATAACCATTGTATATTTTTTATTATGGAATTATTATATTTTTATCGTTCTGCACTCATGTTGTTATGCTGTTGCTTTTGATAATACTCTCAAGGGGAATAACTATGAACCTACGTGGGTATAAATATCGCTCAATAGTCTAGCGTAGCAGTCAGAATTTAAATGACGATGTTATTTCAATTTTAAATGATTGTGCATTAAATAAAAGAGTGCTTGCGGCGAGTTCGACGTAAACAACAGCCACTAATTGAAGTTCCCAACAAAATTAAGTCAATTTAACTGAATTACAGTATCCATACTATTTAACTAGTAATTAATAATGAATTGCGTATTTAAATAACACCCGCGCAAATTACTTACGGGTTACGTGTCTAAATTTGGTTACAAATATCAAATTTGTTGCGAGCTACAAATAACTTGATAGAAATTACTGATATCAGTTTTAGTAGCATTTTCAGTTACGTTTTTAAATTATAATAGAAAACCGTATACGTTTTGATAACAGGCTCGAACTCTTTAGAAATATAGGCCCCACATAGCAGATGAATTATGAGTGATATACACCTCCACCTTGCTGTGTTATGTTACGAAACGTTTGATGACTTTGATTACAAAGATTAGTACAAAATACTACGCCACTGCAGTCAATAAGTATTCATGTGGACTCTATGAGCTACAGAAGTACAGTTACTTAAATTAACGATTTTCACGACTAATGAAGTCGCATGAACAGGAAGCCTGCGAGTACAGCTACTTTGTTTATCTACGAATAGCTCGGGGCAGGAAAACGGGGAGAAAATACGTACAGTAGCCAATACAATCTTAAAAATAATCTTCCTTTTGATAGACGTGGCAAGATAAAAATATCTAATTAACTATTCAAGATCAAACAACCGGCTTTTAAATACAGTTTTTTCTTAGATTCTTTTTATCGATATACCGTGCAAAGATTTAAGGTTTGTTTTTTGTTTGTATTTAACTACAAATTCATTGGATACATTCGCTTGATACCTCGTTGAACGGTAGTACCGTTTTCCTGAAAGTACCTATTAACTCACTACTTGAAGACACTCGAAATGTACCTACTGACCTATTTAGGCATTAGCCAGACAGTGACATAAACGGTGGACGACTTTTCGAAGTCGTATTCAACAAAATACGGATGTAAACACTAGTATTTATTTTATGACTAGCTGCGCCTAACATAACCTAAAATATGGTTTGTTGTATCCCTCGGGAACCAGTCCGATTTTCGGGATTACAACAAACAAATTAGTTCAATTTTATAAATTGTAAGAAATTAAAAACTGTAGAATTGTTTCGTTATGTGACAATGTAAGGAAGACAATTCAGTGATGGGCTAAAATTATTATTTTTAACCGACTTCAAAAAAAGGAGGAAGTTTCTCAATTCGACCGTATATATCTTTTTTTTTATGTGTGTTTGCGGATAACTCCGTCGTTTATGAACTGATTTTGATGATTCTTGAAAGGAGATATCCCAAGGGTGGTACCATGATAAGGAAACCAGCATCTGATGATGGCATCCCAGAGAAATCGAGGGAAACTTTCGAAAATCGTCCTGACGACTAGTACATTTGGTATGTTTTTCATTAAGTATTTTAAGGCACTACTATTTAGTGAAGGTTCGGAATCGATCTGATGATGGAGCAAAAAGACAGTCGAGGGAACTCCGCAATGATTTACAGCAATTACTTGGTGTTTGGACTTAATTCATTTCTAATGATGAGAACTTTGCTCCTTCATGGGTTATACCACACCACCAACTTCAAAATTATAAAATAATTATTTAATTATTTCTAATTAACTAAATCAAAATACGAATTACTTTGTGCTATGTAAATTTATTTTTTACTTTTTGTTTCCTTCCTGTTTGAAGTCGATTTTCTTTTTGTTAAAAATTATTTTATATATCGACTATTTGACAAATAACGATGACGTGAGAGGTTTGACTTTCACTTAATGTTTTCACCGATAAATTAACGCTGAAAACGTACTCTTAAAGAAAAACTTAACGATAGCAATTATAATGGAAGTAGGTATCTACTGTATTTCTTGCTTTGTGCGTATCTATCTACAAATATGTTAATGATAGATTTCTCAGCACGCGGTTAAGCTTCTGGCATTACAGATGTATATGAGCAACAGCTACAACTTATTATCAATGCTGACTTATGAGTCTTCGTTTTTATGAATAAATACGCAACATCATCGTGCCGTTAAACTTCGTAATACCGAAGATGTCGGAAAAAGAAGAAAACAAAGGGGTCTGTTTGCCAATTTCTACCCAGCTGCGCTTCGCTCCTCCCCAATGAAGTGTTGCAACCTTAGGAGGCTATTGTATAATATATTTTTTCCTTCTCTAACGGTAGATCTGGGACTTATTAAAGCGAGCGTCCCCTTATTAGTTAGGAAGGAAAGAGGGCGAATATTTTAAGCAAGCGCGCTTAAGGAAATAAGGATGTTTTATATAACAACGAAAAGATTACAGATATAAGATTAAATTTTTCGTATACTTAGATGTTTGGTATAAATTAAGTATGTATATATGCAACAATATCCTTCATTAAATTTATTTCGGCTGAGAATCATAGCTATTATCAGGTTTCTACACAAACGAAATTGTATTTTTTAATATTTGGTTTTTGTAAAATTGTTGATTCACCTTTTGTAATTATGGTTACAGAGTTTTGTTGAATAATAGCTATGTATTAGTGGCGCAGTACCAGTACGTGAAAATGCTGTGCTAGAGAATGTAGAGAACTGTCTGTAATCTATAAATGTTTATCTCGATTTTGGCTGTATACGTATGTCTGTTAATTTGCACATTTGTAAATTCCTTCGTTATCACGAACGTGGCTTGATTGATACTTGATGACTAGATTATGAAGATTGAACATTTTGAATCATACCAGTCTGTTATTATTCCACTGCAGGGAAAGGCCTCGACATATTGAATCAATTTTACAATATTCTAAATTTTTACAGTTTGACAGAACTAAAACTTTTGTAACCCGTATATTACAAATATTTACATGTTTAGATAATTATTTCAGCTTGTGTTTACAAAGTCTGAATGTTATTCAATCTCTCTCATATTTCTTTTCTTCTATTATTATAACAGAACATATTGTATCTTTATTATACCAAAGTGCAATAACCAGAAAGGTAATATTTTTTTATATCTCTTATACGAACACGTTTTTATACTTAAATACAACATTCGCTATGTAGATATTACCTTTCATCTACATCAGAAAATAAAACGGAACATAAAAAAACAGACAAACGTATTTTTATATGAGGAAAGGGGGGAGTTTCGAGGACGTTATTAAACCCGGGTTTAGACGTGAATAATTATTATTTCTAGAGGGGATTCTTGCATCGGAGCTTTTCGCTATCAATAAAGCCTTGGCTGGCGAGAGCAAGCCGTCTCGCCGCCAAACGTTCTATCTTTGGGATTACAACACGACAAGGATTCTTGCGATGTTTAAATTGAGATTCCGATCTTAGTATAATCGCTTAAGACAAGTTTATCGTGGCTTTTACGTATTTGTTACTTAGTATACCTACACTCTGTCACGTTCGTTTAACATGGCTCAGTTAACAAGGGTGCGTTGAGTGAAATAAAATTATCTTTATAGGTATTTCGTCCTTTTTTTAACGTGAACTTGTTCTGAAAAAAAACATGAAAGACGTTGTGCTACCTCTTTATCGTGTGCCAGTTTTCACGTAATATGAGTGACGTCATATACCTACTGAATATAAATAAAATTCTAGACACAAAATCCAATACCATTTTTTATGCGAACCGGGTATTGAAACCAAGATCAGCAAACGTGTTTAATATATAATTTCAAAAGAATCATTCCCTACCCTAATAGAAAAACATATCAAACATGTCAAGTACATTCTCACGCAATTTGTATGAGTCAACTAAGAGAAATGGGTCACTATTGTAGTCGGTCCAAAGGCAACCTGTCACTCCTGTACATCAGAATAGTAGCTGTAACATAAATATATTAAACTTGATGTCGTTTGTTCCCTGCCTTTCTAAATAATATCTACATTTCAACAAAGCATCAACTCAGATGTTACACGAAATTCTGAAATGGCATTTACAAGAATGAGGTCGACAACGATGTATTACTAACGGTTTTAGGATAGTGAATGAAAATCTCATCATTTACAAGAACAACTGTGGAGTGGAGTAAGGATACATGAAAAAACTCGTTTCTATAAATAGAGAAACGGCACCGTTTGAAAACAAGGTTGGAAGTTCAAACTGCTCTAGTGCCAATTTTTTCTTTTTTTTATATATTTATTATTATATATATTAACCAACCAAAATGACTCCACCCCGCCTGATGGTAAGCTGTCAGTGGAATCCAGAAGTGGTAGCCACCATACCAAAGGCCATCGTCTTAAACTGCTGGTATGGTGACCTCCATTAAGGAAAGAGGGGAATTGGGCATCTGGCACTCTCACTCACCGAACGAAACACAGTAGTACTGATACTACTACTCATCCGTCGATCTGATATGAAAGGGTAGTACTTCCCCGGACGATCCGGCCCATTCATGCTGAATCCAGCGTGTATCTACTACCGTAACTTTTCAAATTGATATGTACCTAAGTACCTATGTTTGCCAATTATTAAGAAAGGTGAAGGAAAATAACTTACACTTGGACTCTGAAATTGGCAATACGTAGGGCGTTACTCAACCCGGATGGTGCCGAAATCAGCCACAGAGCAAAGTATACTCGACTTCGTAACACCCATTTACGGATCAAAAATATTTTGTTATATCGTGGATCACATCGGACATGCCCCACCCAGTTAAAAATGGTGTAAGCAATTAAACCACTGTCATTTAAGCCCGGCAGCTTATTTTGTTTCTAAAACATGAATATAATTTTTGGTTAACTTTGCAACCGTCGGATCTCAAAGCTACGCAATAAATGCGTTCATAATCTAAATAAAGCGATAAAATGGGTCGCGCAAAGCTTCGTAATACAGTTAATATATCTGCATCAAGTCCGTCGTATCTTCTCTTATTAATTTTAGCGTAACACACTGACACAGTGTCGTCTGTCCCTCCGTAATCCGTAGATTATGTGGTTCCGGACCGTGCGGATGAACCGTGGTGGTTCGTGTCGCAATCAATAAGCCAGCGCTGATCCTGCCTCAGTCTGAGCCAGAGCCTCGGAACTTAATGAAGTCCCACAGTCGCACAGTTACGTTGCTTCCGATTCTTCAACTTTCTATTATTTAAGTAAGCCCTATCGATCTCCCTTTGTACACATAGAGCCTGTCAGATGTTGCTCTTTTATTAGAGCCCATTTTTACGAGGGTGTTATGGACGGCTATGATTGGTAGTCGGATGTTACGTTCATTTGATTTTGTCTTTCTTGTTTAAGATAGAACGAGACTGACAACTAAAAAAGCACCTTCTTTTCTTCTGAAGAGGTAATCAGAGGTTTCTTACACATACAATTTGCCTTATGTAACAGGGTGTTGTCCGATCCTTATATACTGCGCACAATTCGACATTATGAACTTCTATTACGCAGGTATTTCACGACCGAAAAACTCGATATTACGTTTTACACTCGATCGATTTTCGACGTTACGCTACTAAAGCATTTTTATTAACTTTGAATAATTATTAAAGTTTCAAAACTGTTATGTTTATTATTATTTGTAAGGTGTAACCAGCGAGATGAGAATAAATCAATAAACAAAGTAAATGTACCAGTTATTTCTAAACCACCTTTAATAATAATAACGTGGGTTGTTGTCATAACTCGCATTGGAAATTAACTGAATTAATTTTGTTTTATAAAAGAATTACAAGCCGGAGGCTCGAACTAAAGGTAAACAAATGTTGTTTATACTACATTAAGTATCTTTATATTTAAGTATCTATAGAATTATTTGTGTTACTTAATTTTCGATCTTATTTCACATACTCAAAGACTGAAGAAATGCTTTAGCTGTGAAAAATGTTCTCTGCTGCGCTTCGCCATATGTGCGCCGGCCCCCTAACTCACAAATTCCACTTTGGTTTTGTCGGACGAAAAGCTTTGTGAACGTTAAGTGAACAAATGTAAATACACTAACATCACAAAGTTAAAACCTAAGAAAATCTTTACAAAGATAAAACTCACGGGCATTACTATGTCGACTGAACGAGTAGAGTTGGCATTTAAAGAGAAATGCACAATTTAACATTTGCAAATGTAATTTATTTGTACTTTGCTTCTCGACTAGTCGGCGAGGCAGGCGGCGCGACGTCGACATGATGCTGCGAGTTCGTTTAGAGACCACAACAAACACATTTGGGCGATTCCGTTCGCTACGAGTCGAGGCGAAGCGATAAACTTTGTTGACAATGACTGATGCGGCGAGTGCCCGATCCGGCCCTGTTCGCTACGTCCGCGCCAAATGTGCAATTTTCGAACGTGCCACTGAAAAGGACTAAAGTTTCCCCTTTCTCAATATTGTAACTCAATTTTGAGACAGTGATACAATGCTGCTGGCGACCCACTTTAACTTTGCGGACTTATTTTGATATGAGTTACTAACACCGCGGAGTCTTAGTTGTGGTGTTTCCGAAGTTTGTTGTTGACAATTTTGTAGATATTAGTCTTTCATAGAATAAAATTATATACATTTGTACATTACCGGTGTGATGATATTTACCTGAAACAAAATAAGAGTAAATAAATGAATATATAAGGTAAAGCAGCTTATATGAAAATAATTCTTAGTATAATAAATGAATAATAATGAAATAGCAAATGAATAAATAATGAAAGTGATGAAGGTATGTAGATAGGTAACGAAACTATTCTGATCCACCAAGTTTTAACATAATTAGTTACTTATATTCAAATACTGACTGTCGAATATTAACAATCGTATACTAATACGCGACATTATAAAAGAAAATTATAAAATTTTTGTAAAATGTTTTTCCTAAATACAATAAATATTCTACTGAGTACGTTCTTAACAATGGTTGCGACTACGCGACCGGTCTGCGGTCCACTTCATCAAAATCTTGTACCGTTAAAAAAGTTGGTAATTTGCAGAGTAGGTATTAACACATGGGTGTACCATATGGAAATACATACTTTGTAGGTATACACATATATCATATTAATCAAAGGCTCAAAGTCGGTAACGCGCGATTGGTATAAGTGGAATTAAGATTTCCCATTTAATTTAATTTAAAGTTACTTGCATAGGATAGGTACTTACTTTATAATACACTATTTACAATACATCAAAAGATAGTACCGAGACGAATATTACTAAGGCTGGTTTTATAGTGATGATGACCGTCCGCGCGGGTGGTAAGCGCGGCCCAAGCAACAACGCCGAGCAACCATTTAATTATTTTTGCGTTTACTATGTAATGACCCAAGAGACGCAAAGCTCGTGGCCTCCGACGCTGACCAACCGCGCTGGCGAAAGCGTCACTGTAAAACCACACTATGAGCTACAATATTTGTGTACTTTTAAACATAGCTATTTGCAAATTTACGTACACCGTGTTCAAAGCATCAAGCGAAAGCATCAAGATTGTTAATATCTCTGTTGTTTTTACCCTCATATAGAACAATACTCTAATTGTGTATTCCAGATTGTTACAATATAAGCCCTTCAAAGTCGTTACGTAGAGCTCGTTCTAACCCTGTTACGTTAAGTACAGTTAGCAACTCGCCACTCTTAACAATGACAGAAATCTTAAAGTTAAATATAATGTGGATAGTTTCGACATTAGGGTAGAAGAGGGCTCATTACGCGACCACGCCAACTTACGACGGCAATCGTAAACATTTTGACGGTCGAGACACAACTGTTCCCAAAATTGTGCAACGTAAAACCACAAATTGTACTTAAAGCTGCCCCGAAGTCAAATTATTTAAACAAGGCCTTGTTTTGCATGCATCTAAGTAATTACTATGGATCGTAACAATATAACAAATAGGAACTGGTGTGTACGCTATGTGCACAGGTATGTGTGTAGGTTAAGCGTCTTCTGTTTTATTTAAGAGCCCAGATGCAGATTCTTCTTATCCGCGGAGCCATTCGCTTTCTATCCTATTCTGACCTCTTAATGTGAGGCGACATTTGATGTGAAAAAGATAACTATTGATATACCTCAACAATCGCAATCCTATCTGAATATTATTATGTTCTCAAAGAAACGTTAAAGCTAAAGTACTCGAAATCCGTTTGAAAAACGAACTTTGGGAAATAAACAAGTAACACGTAACTTTTATGTTGATTTGCAAACGGCTCAAGAGAAGATTTTGAATGTGATCGCCTTATGTAACGTTGATGCCTGCAACTGACGAAGTTTCTAACTTCATTAAAATATCGTGTTTGAGATCTCTGGATTATACAACCTTACCTATCTATATGTGAAGTTTGCATTCGCTAAACTGGTAAATGAGAGTTTAAGAAGTGTCACTTCCGAAGTATTTCCTTGGTTAGGGGATGTTTAAGGCAAAAAAGGCAAGCAACAGCAACTTAATAAGAGTCATATTGCGATAAATACGAATTTAGTTTTTAGACGGGCTTTATTGCTTCACTGTATAAGTTATGTTATTTAAGGAGGTGTCAAGTTCAAAAATATCTTTGAGATTTTACTATCAAGATTTTTTTAAGAAGCGGACTAGAGACACTTTGGTAGACTAACAAAGGTATAACAAAAATTAACAATGTAGGATTATAGTATTTGAAGAATATGTTAAACAAGATTGTTTAGCATAATCTTTGTGTTCACCTTTGACTACGCAGAGGTCACGGGTTCAATTCCCGTCCAGTGCAAATATTTGTGTGCATGAACATGTTCGTATTTACAAAAAAAAAAGGTATTTAAGTATGTGTATCCGCATTCTCATAACACAAGTTATAATATATGCATACTTTGGGTCTAGATGGCGTTGTTTGTAGTAGTTGAGATATTGTATTATTAAATTATATTGTATTACTAGCTGTTGCCCGCGACTTCGTTCGCGTGAAAATTCAGATGGATGCCTCTATTAGAATATTGTGTGCCTGATTTTATGGCAATCGTACATTGTATCAGTATTATCCGTCTCTATGGCGAATCCAGTTTAAACCCGCTACCGCTAAAACTGACAAACCACTTTCACACAAACTTGCGACTCTTATTTGCCCACTTAATAAGGGTGGTTTCTGAATATTAAAAAAAGAGTATTTTCTAGTAATTTGGTAATTCTACTATAAAAACTATAGAAGTTTCATACAAACTTTGCCACCCCTTTATACCCCCTTAGGGGATGGATTTTGCAAAATTTCGTCTAAGTGAGCACCTATATCCTAATAGGAACGACCATGCAAAGTTTGAGATTCCTAGCACTTGTTGTTTCTGAGATTTCGTGATGAGTGAGTGAGTGACGTTTTACTTTTATGTATATAGATAGCTTTTGCCCGCGGCTTCGCTCGCGTGAATATCGTTTTTTCCAATAGACATTTTTATGTTGTTTAAATACTGTTTTTCATACTATTTTTAATCTCCCATTCATACAAATCCTCTTTCACCTACCTAAAGATATCCCACATAAATCAATATACAATACACAAAGGCAAATTTTCACTACAGTAACTTTCCCCTTCCCCTTCTTCCCTGTCGCCCTTTTTCTCCACTCTCCACAGTTTTCTCCTTCCTCTCCTCCCCGCCCCCTTCTGCTCTTCACCTCCTTCAGCATCCCTTGCCCCTCCTCCAGCATCTCTTGCCCTTTCCTCCACTTCCCTCTACCTTGCCTCCTCGCTTTTCTCTCTCTTCCCCCTTCCTTTTCCTCTTTTCCTCTCCGTTTCTATCGCTTCCTATCCGTTCCCCTCCCTTTTTCCACCATTCAAGAACTCCTTTCCTCGTCTCTTCCCCCTCCTTTCCTCTCCCGTCTCCCTCACTTCCCTCTTACTTTTCCCTCACTCACCCCTCACTTCTCCCTCAATCCCCCTCACTCCCTCTCACTTCCTCCCCCACGCTTCCCTCACACTTCACCCTCACTACCCCCTCACTCTCCCCTTACTTCCCTCTCACTTCCCCCTCACTACCCCCTCACTCTCCCCTTACTTCCGCCTCACTTCCCTCTGACTTCCCCCTCACTCCACCCACTCCCCCTCACTTTCTCCTCACTTCCCCCTCACTTCCCCGTAACTTCTCCGTCACTTCTCTTCACTTCCCCTCACTTTCCTCTAACATTCTCCTCACTTTCCTTTCACTTCTCCCTGGCTTTCTCCTGACTACCCCCTGACTTCTCCCTGACTTTTTTCTCACTTCTCCCACATTTTCCCCACACTTCCTCTTCACTTCCCCCTCACTTCCCCATCACTTTCCTCTTACTTACCCATCACTTCCCTCTCACTTTCTCCTCCCTTCCTCCTTCCCCTTAATTCCTCCTTTTCCTCCCTCCCCCTCCCTGCAAATTTCAAGTCGCTAGCTTCAAAAGCTAAAGATCTTTGTATAGAAAATTTCATCCCTAATTTCACTCCTCTAAATCCACTCCTGTTAAAATAAAATTATAAGGATATTTTTTATTGAAATAGAAGTATTCCAAAACAAAATTTCAAAACAGTAAGTTTAAAAATGAAGAAGATACATACAATCGTTTTCATCCCTTTTCACATACTTAGGAAATAAATTTAAAAAACATTTTCTTAGTACAACCTCTAGACATTTAGACAAACACACCCTCCAAATTTCAAGTCAGTCAGTCAGGACAAAGCCTTATATAATATGTATGGGTGTATGGATGTATGGATTAGACGTATAGCCATCGGGGATCAAAGCATACAGGCTGCTAGGAATGCTAACACGTGATAGAGCCACATAAAGCTGACCGTGCGAAAAACAGCTAATACTTAGATCCACGCCCACAACTTTTGGTTGTGTCTGACCTTGGGCTTTATTAATTGTCATCGCGAAACATAGGCTTACTGGAAACTGGACTCATTTAAAACTAAACGGAAGATTGTTTAGAATGAGAGGAATCCAAAATATAAAAACGCTATCAGCTATTCCGTAACCTGTTAAAGTCTCTGTTTCTATCAGATTTCGTAGTAAATTAACAAATGTTCGACGTGATTCTTTAAATTGGCATAATTTTTTTATTTGATTGACATGAAACAAACACTAAATGTTAAGTGAAGCTTACCACAATGTATTAGTGAAAACCATATCTAAATCGGATAAGCCGTTTCTGAGATTAGCGTGAACAAACGCACAGACAAACAGACAAACAGACAAAAATTGTAACAATCATTGTTTTGGGTTCTATTTGCGTTGATAAAGGCCCCAATATTTTTTACTCATATATCTTCCATGTACAGACAGCGATCGGTTACATTTTTATTATATGTATAGATTTCATTGTTTGTGTGAGCCTGCACCTAATTCTTTTTTATTTTTTGATTCTATTGGATCGATTACATCGGATTAAATACATAGTGCATTTGTATTTGGCTATATCGTTGAAACTGGCTACTACTGCAAACACTAATAAAGTAGTCGTATTTTAGAAGAGTTGCCTCATATTTTAGATTTCTCAGCTTTTACAACTTTCGACAATTTAGGTGTATAATGAAATAAACGAATACAAATACATACAAACATGCATGCACACATAACCCACTCAAAAATGTAACATGAATCGTTTTGAGCAATTGTTACAGACTAAAATGGGTAACATAAGCTCTTGGCTTGAAGTCGTGTAATATGGTCGCATACTCGGGTGTGCCTAGCTAGTTGGAGCTTGCTAAACTTGCTTGGCAGGGAGCCTTGGCACAGCTGCCTCTTTTATAGTGAGTCCGCGCCAACAACCGGGAGATTTACCCCGTCTGTAATCGCTCGTCTTGTTTATTAATAGCCACGAATGTTGTGGTCGTATAATGTGTCTGGTGCTTAATAGGCGGATCATGATTTTGAAGTCATTTGGCCTGAGGCGGTTTGCTGATTCGTCGAATACTTTAGAAAAAGCCGCATTATGTTTTTTGTTAACTAAATTGTGTAGTATCTCTACCTATAATGTATTGTTAGTCCATTCACATTATCGATATCTAAAATGCTAAAATACATATTAAAAAAAACTGTTATAAATAGTTTTTATAAATTTCTTACTAAATAACTACACTTTACTTGACAAATAAGCAGACAGGGCCAAGAAGAAGAGAGTATCATTACAAATTAAATCATGGCAAATTAGTAATAGGTATAATGAACTTTAATATCGTGTCTTTGTTAGAAGCTTTGTACGCCCTCTGGAAAAAAAAAGTAAAACTAATTTTGATGTTGGGTTTTAAAGTCGGGCGTGTTACATCCTACACTTTAACTTATTACTGAATGAGTGAATAAACTTTTATATAAACTTAACTTTTACACAGCGTACTTGGACTGAATAAATATATACAGTAACATGATTCATGTTAATTTATCGTCGAAGATTTTTATTCATGAGTTTTTTGCTTCACGTTATATTTCGGCGATGTTCAGACGAATATTGCTTCGTGTTGCAAAACCTCATTTGTTGAAATCGGTTCTATAGGGTGGGGGAATATAAGGGAACTCATCATCATTGAAGCGACAATAGCCTCGAGGTTATAGACGTTGACTGGGGATCAAAAGGTCGACGGTATGAAGTCGATGAAAGGAGAGGAAGAGCATTAGTAGGTGCTTACTATTCACGATATGTTGGTAACATTCCCTGTTTAATCTATGTTTATTATACATAATGCTGGCTACTAGTAGTATAATATTTCAGCTTATCTATACTTATTTATCTATACTTATTATATAAAGCGGAAGAGTTTGTTTGTTTGAACGCGCTAATCTCTGGAAGTAACCGTCGATTTTGAACTTTTTTTTTGCGGTTAGTAGCCCAGTTTTCGAGCAAGGTTATAGGCCATGTATCATTACACTAGTGGCGACGGAAACGGAGCAGTAAGCAAAGACGTAGGTGAAACCGCGCTGCGGCAAGCTAAAATAATTTGTATAGGTACAAACTATCTATCTCCGGCACCAAATCTAAGTACATACCAACTTTTATCAAAATCGGTTTAGCCGCTTAGACGCTGAGTAGTAACAAACACACACACACACACACGCGCGCGCGCGTGCACACAAATATATATCACACACAAACTTTCACATTTACAATATTAATAGAATTTCTAGCCCCTGATTACGTTTTTGCGTTATTTTTTAAGATATATATATGTTCTAAAAAAACAACATAATTTCTATTGGTTTTTCTAGTACCCAGTTACAGTAGTCATCGAACGAAACGCAAAAGCATAGAAACTAAGACTTTACGCCAATCTATCTATAATATTATATAAAGCGGCAGAGTTTGTTTGAATAATTCGAGAAAGGTTATAGGCTATGTAACATCACGCTACCCGGCGACGGGAGCAGATCAGTAATCAAAGATGTAACTTATCAAAATTCAATAAGACTCATTATTACAGTGATAACTGTCACTGTACTGAGGGCACTTGCAAGCAAAAATAGACATTATTGTTTTGTGATATGCGAACGACATTTACTCTAAGGGTGGAAAATAAATTTTAAAACCGGCAAGTATAATACTACGTTAAATTATAAATACGTAGTTAATTAAGTAAATAAAGTATTACAGCGACGTAGTCTTTTTGTTTAATTTGCGCTGTGTGCTTGTTAGCGTTGTAGTTCAAACAATGTGATAATACAATATATTTTACCACGCCATACAACATTTTAACTTCAGCTCAGTAAACACGCACGACTAGGCTATAAAAGAACATTGAAGTTTGAAACATGATACTACTCCCACAACTTTTAGATTAAAATCAAAAGAGAAATCTACCTAGTAAGAACGTAAAGTAGGTGTATGGGATAGTGAATTAACTTTCGAGTAAGTTGTTGGATAAAAATGTTTCAAGACGAACAGGAAAACTTTCCAAGTTCTATATAAGGCAAACTATTTCAGTAGGTTCTTGCACAATGGTCGCTTCACCAAGCTTGTCTTACGTAAACTTAACAATTGAATATATTTTGTTCGAGTCCTCACTATTGTATTCAAATATAAAAGGAACTACGATTTCAAGTATTGATAAAGTGAAAATACGGTTTATTAAAATTTACATAAACATTGTAACGGTTAATTTTCTTTGAAATTGTAGGTATTTAATATCATAAGATTTAAGGTTAAAAATACTAACATTAGTTTAATAAAATAAATGAAATAGAGGCGGAGTAATAGAGAGAGTATCTATCAAACTGAACTTAGGGCTTCGTTGGCTTAGAGTAAAAAGGTATAAATATACGACCGCATAATGCATCTACAGTCTACACCAAATGCACTAGTTATAATGTCAACAGATGACCACCTATGACGTGGCTGCATATGTGGTAGTTCGATACCACACGATACGCGGACGACTGTATATAGCTTTATACAAATAATTCGCGTAATACTCATTACTAATGTATCTAGGAAAATATACATACATACCAATCGTTAAAGAAGCTATTTTATCACAATAGATAGAAACAAACCTATTCTGATGTCAATAAAACAGTTGCCCAAAATCTCATGTTCCATGATTTAATCTCAGCGGATTTAATCTCATTTTAATTTTTGTATTAAATGTATATGCTAGGTCTATTTGTAAGTCACACAAATACCCAGATATCGAACCCAGATCTTGGATGACAGCGGCGAGGCAACTATCTTAAAATATACCACACGTGCCATAGTCAATCCATATTATTATACTCGTAATACGGAATATTTTATGTCCTTGACGTTCATGCTTTTATAATTTAATACGAGCTAGAATATTGAAACATAATTCAGACTTCAATTTCGGTTCCACAAAGGATTTGCATTTTAAGATATGGTTCAAAATTAATATTTATTATTAGCATAACTCCTAAGTCGGTACAGACAGACACTAATTAGGCCTAGCTAATTAACAATCTTAGTTTGTTTTGGTACCGTTGTTCTTATAAAATTTTATTACAGCTTTAAATTTCATTTTATTCTAGACTTCTCGTTGGTTTGTTTGAACGTTTTTGTTTACAGTTTTATATTTGAGGGAATAAATATAAAGTAGTTTATTTTATAGTCGCTGTCGCATCCTGATAAATACCTGAATATTATAGAACAGTCTTATGGTGGTTTGATACCAGGATTAGAAAGTATTTTTGTATGTTTGGTTCTAAAACTAGTTTCACTGCACAGTTGTAGAGCAGTTTAGCGGTTAACATAGTCATCTTTAGAGACAAATATTTGTGTGTAGTTTGTGCCAGTTACTTGTGAGGACCTGCATTCGTTTCATAATGTATAAGTATTAACCTGTTTTATAGTTGTATAAATATTTCACCAATAGTTTCAAGTTCGATCTTGAAGCCGATCACACATGTAACGCAGCAAGCAGTGGAAAATTTGAAGCTTGAAGTCTGAGCGTCGAAGTATAGTTGATAGCAAACTGGGAAGATTCTCTCCTAAGAGACGGTTGTCAGAGTTTAGTTATATAAAGAAATACAAAATAATAATTATTGTTTGTATATCTGTAGAAAAATAATTAACTAAAGCAAAATATAAATCCTAATGTAACTATGCAAATGTGAAACGCTGGCAAAAAATAATATTTTGTACTTATATATCTCTAAGCTAATATTCTAAAAAGAAAAGATTTTATTTTTTGTATGTTTGTTCGTTTGTTCCAATTTAACTCAAGATCTACGTAACAGATTTAAAAAATCCTTTTACATTTAAAGCTTTACAAATTGAATGGGTAACATAAGGTATATTTTATTATGATTAACAATTTTTACCAGTCATTTTCAGAATTTCAATATTTTAAGCGCCTTAGTACATCTGAATGATGCAATACGTCACAATTGCTATGATATTTGCCGTAGGCGTTTATCATGAGACCGAATGAAACTTTTGATACCGAAGCGAAGCAAGAGCGGACCTCTAGTATACAATATTTGTATGTTACGTGTTCTTCACGAAATTCGCTAGTCAAGCAATTATCGCACTTTTTAACAGTCTATTAACTAAAACTTAGGTACAGAAATCCATAGTTTAAACTAACTAATAAGGATCATAAAAATAAGTAAGTAATAATTTTATACGAAGAATAAACTGGTCACGTTTAAAGAACATCTACTACTACCTTAATTTTCAGACAGTCACGTACCATTCCTCCTGGTCTCAAAATAGGTTAGTTTGAGTATGAGAACAAAGACGTTCAATATTATATTAGAAACTACGGCGGATGGTCAAATTGAATCATAGGTATCTATAGATGTCATCTGAAAAATTAAGTCAATTTCTACTAGTCATTATGAATGTTACTCTCTAGGATGGCCAAATTGAAAACGATTTACTTAATAATTTTACTCCTGCGTTGAATAAATCCGGAAAAAAATTCGGCAAATCAAAGCAAGTTTGCGACCAAAAGGAGCATCGAGGAAAAATTAATTATTTTTAAAATATCGTCGTATTTCGAGCGCTCAATAATAATTAACTATCTAACTTATTAGGCGTTTATAGACGCCCTAGACTAGTAGAGGCAGTCACTGCCAACTTTATTGGCTTTTAAATAACGAAGTTCTGGTGTTATCTGCATAGAAGTTAGAAGGGGGACTTTTTCCTCAGCAGAACAAACACATTAAAGGATCGCGTCCACGTCCTGAGGCGAGGCTCGAAAGCGCGATAAACTCGGTGTGCTGACGTTGATTTATGTCTCCGTTTGTTTGTCCCGGAGACAGCCGGCTCCCAAGTACCGGTTCGTCCCGGAATACTGGTTAAGATAAGACGCCTCTAATGCTTACTACAAATTACTGGACCAAATTGCTGCTTACGCATACACAGGGACGAGGAGCGTTTGCTAATTCGTCTGGGGGACTGTCTTACCCTATATGCGCAGTTGATTATATCATCGTGCCAGATTCCAATTATAATCTTTAAGTGGACGTCGTAAAGTTTGCAATTCAATGTTCCCATATAATGGAAATAAGAAAACGAAATTTGCTGGTAAAAGATAACTTTTAAGTTTGGTGCGACAATAAAACATTTTAGGGGACGACTGTATAATATTTAGTTATATTTGGCTAATTTATATTGGTAGTATGACAAATTGGCAGTGTTAGCTATAAAAATTGTTTGAAAAATTAAATAAATCTTCCTTCTTCGTGTAAGAAAAACGCTACCGAAATGAACGAAATTGTGATACTGCTGAGTTTGAGTCTGATAGGATTTTGTAGTGAAGGTCTGGTCGAATATAGATTCCAACGACACACCACAAGGGAAAGAAATAATTTTATTTAAGTTATTTTTGGATAAAAAATGTTTTCATTCGCAAGAGTTTTAGTTGTTTGTGAATACAAATGTTAAGTACACGAACTTTTGACATTTAACAATTATCAACATATAAATGTTTATCAAAAATAAATACTTTATACGACAAATAATTCGGATAAATTATTATATTTATACAAATATTTATATTGACCATATATAAATATTTGTGGCAGTGAGAGCGAAAGTAATGTTGAAGAAGCGATATATTTTAGATCTGACAAAAATCCAAAGACTCAAACGTTGCGACATTGCAATTGGTTTCAATTCCCACATTATTTAACTCAAAGTCATGTACATTATTGTTCGACGAGTAAATAAACATCAAGACAATAAAAGTAAAGCGTCAGCAATATTATCCACAGGTTCGCTAACCAAGTAGAATCGTGAACATAACTGGCAAGAAACTTAAGGTTTTTGTAATATTTACTTGGCACCAACTTAAAATTTATAAAATACTTATTTAATCATTTGTGACTAATTAAATCATTATTTATTACTTTTTTGTTACCTTCCTGTTTGAAGTAGATTTTTTTTCTCTGATGTGATTCGATGTGATGATCTTCACCAAATTGAAATGGGACCACTCTGAGAAAGTACTCTTTCAAAAACTACCTAAATCGCTACAAGTGTGTCTATAAAATTTGAAGAGTTCTCTCTATTTCTCCAGGATCCTATCAATCAGATCATGATCATGGGATCGCCTGGGAAATAAACTCTTTCGAAAAAAAAAAAACAAATCGGCCCAGCCATCTTCGAGTAATCGGATAACATACATAAAAAAAAGTTTCGACGAATTGAGAACCTCCTTCTTTTTGAAGTCGGTTAAATATAATAATAATAAATTCATTTATTTCGGACCACAAATGAATCCATAGTATTGTTAGTATCAAAAGACTTATAAACTAGTGTTAGTAAAACATTAATCTATTAATAAATTTCTTCAAGATTGGAGAATTATAATTCTCCGCTACTGTTTTAAGAATACTGTTGCGACTACCTCGTACTCTTTTTAACAGGGAAGCTACACACACACACAAACTATCGCATTTATAATATCAGTAGGATTAGCATGATGACGTTAACTGCTAGACAAATTGCTCCTGAGCCATCTATTGTATGTACGTACACTCGTTTTTTTGCGTATTATCGCAGGAAAACCGTCCGTGCGGGCTAAAAACTACCATTATTTTAGTTTGACTTACTTTAGGTAGTTATGCGGTCATTTAACAGAAAACTAGTTGGGACTACCAGATTTAATGAAATATTTTGATGCGTTGCATAATATAGCCAATGTTTCTTCTTCTTCTTTAATCTAAATGCATCAACATTGAACACTTACCTTATAATAATCATTACGAACCTTTTCCTCAATTAAATTCGGTTCAGCTTCCAAAAGATCCGTTACCTACTGGTATTTTGCAGGTAGTGGCTGTTATCACACTATTTATTCGATAGCTAATCTAGTTTTAATTCAATGTGCAGTTTTGTAATGTAATAACTTCATAACATAACTTGTTGAGTTTTAAGTTTAAGCAATATTATAGGTATGTCCCCCCCATGTAAGTACCTACATAAGGGTGCGTACTTATCTGGCAAACGGGGCTTGAATGCATTGCAGACACGTGGCACGCCCCGCAAGTCTTCACGTGCGACATTAATTCAGCTATTTGGTGTCTCTATAATCAATTTTCGCAAGGTTCGCATCAACTGAGCCTTGCAGTTTTCGTACATGCAATTCGGCGACACAAAACAGAGATATAAAAGAATATCACATTGCATTATCAGCTAAAAGACATTCACTAGTCAATGGCAAACCTCAGTCAGAAGCGAGGTTTTTTGCTACAGTCACCATGGTTAGCGTGCGGATTGGTAACGTGGCCGCGTGGTGGCTGCCCAGTGCCTGACAGTTCTCTAGTTGCTCATTACGGTACATATACAAAGAGTTGTTCCATTTTATAGACTGGAGATCACATGATAATAAAAATAATAAGTGTGTATATTATCCTTGTGTTGTTGTTTAGCTTAAGCGAATGTGTGTCTTTTGTCTGTGCTAAATAAATGTATTTTCTTTCTTTCTTTCTCTGCATTAGATTGTAAATAAACAATATAGGAATGGTTGAGTCGTAAGGAGGAAGAAGATATTATGTAGTCATCACTGTTCGAATGTAGGGCGTAAATAGAGACACACACTAATTTGTAGGTACATAATTATTAGATAATCTACGAATGTTACTTTTGCAAATAGCCACATACTTATTTCCCGGATGTACCGTAAACCGGTACTAGGTATATCTTTATGATTTTGTAAAATTATATGTAATGTGTAATAGGTACCACGCTTATGTTTTTCAGAAGCAATTTTTGCTTACCCCAAAAATCCATAACAAGTTACCGGATTCATATTAAAGCCTAATAAACTAAATTAAAAGAATTATTGATTACAAAATGTTATTACTCAATCTCTGATTTGTTAAATGACAGCCTTTGATAAATTTGGCATACTTAATTATGATTTATTTTCTTTATTTTTACTATTTGTAATTTAATTATATTACCTATTTTTTATTTATATGTTTAATTTAACGTAATGTCATATAATGCAATGTAAGTAATTTTTCTTGATTTTATGTATAGTTTGATTTTAAAAAGAAATTGCACGCTGCAAGGCTAATTAAGGAATGCGATATTAACATGTACCACCACCTACCAACTGATTGTACCCATGTTTGCAAAGAAATAAATTTGATTTGATTTTATATTTTAAGTTACCTCATTTAAAAAAATAATATAAAAAGAAAACTACATAAAACAAAATGCGAGTTTATTCATTTGATAATTAAACATTATCCTTGTTTCATCTTAGCATAAAACTCCATTTTTATATAATAACACAATCATTGTTCTACTTCTGGTTTGTTTTTTTTTTATACTAGAGTCATTTATTTCACTTACGATCCAGTACGACATTTCTCAGCGCACGTTTATCTTCAACAAAAAAACAACCCTCTTGAAAAATGTATTACGCTTTCCAACGTGAAGTTTAATGGTTCCGAGCAGTTAAGAGCATACACGCGGTACACTTGCGTGCCCTTTACAAAAAGAAAAAAGTGATTAAAATAAAAGTAGTGTTTTAATGAAGGTTTATTAAAATACAATGGAAAATGAATATTAAAAGCCGGTTTCTGTAACAGGGTTGACAAAACAAAAATAATTGGCAGCAAAACAATTAATTCTGTTATAATGACTGTTTTAACCTTTAAAATTCAGTGTGAGATGATATCGTTAAAAGCGATCAAGTGCGATGACGACCATAAATTTGGTTCCGTAGATTTATTTCAAAACTCATAGATTATTTTTCTCCAATCAACTAGTTAGATAGTTAATAAACAGAGTAAGAGATGTATACGAATTATCATCATCATAATCATCGAGATCATGACAACCCAAAAAGCGTTCGTAAAATAAAAATAAAGAATCCGTCTGCGGAATTGATGACGATGACAATATATCGACAAACTCGTGTAGTCCAACCTATAAATATTATAAACCAAATAAAAATAAAATAAACGTATACAAAAATCCTCGCAAAGAACGCTCAGCTTAATTTGGTACGATTGTCTAGTTCTGACTATAAATTTTGGTCGCATTCAGCTTCCAGTTTAAATATTGCCAAAAATTTTCAATACTACAGCCAAATATTTACAAGGTTATAATAATATTACCGAGCTGTTCATAAAACTGCTCGTTATTGAAAATATATTACGTTATCTCAACGGTTTTTACTTATTGATGCGTGTATTTTTAATTTAATTTGCTTTATATCTTCCAATTTGGTATAAGGCAGAAGAATTAATTAAATTGTTATATTATGGCAATTTTGTCTTTAATACTTGTAATAACATTTATTTTAGGAAAAAGCGATGTAACATAGGTTCTAAAGTATTTTACGTAAGAATTTTGGTCAAGAGTAGAAAATATAGTACCTACTATCCCGGCGAGATGGTCAGTAAAGAGACATCATTTACGCTTAAAATAAAAGTAATCGCTTGCAGGTTGCGAATATGTCTGTGTTGCGAATAGCAGTTAAGGAGCTCAGGATACCCTAAAAGTAAATATTGGCAAAGGGTGTTAAGGAAAAAGTTCGATATCTGGTGGCTATAGCAAATAAATATTTTTCTTAGCATACTGAGCAATGAGCATGCATTTCTAAGTGATATTTCAATTAGTACTCTTCAAAAGGGTTCTGTAAGTCAACGTGATTTTAAAAAGCAGGATCGGCCAGTGTCAATAAAAATCAAAATAATGAATAGGTACCTATATTAATTTTAAAATTTAAATATTGATAAAAAACAAAATCAATGACTAATTTACGAATTTGTGGCGAATACAACTATAGATACTTAAAGTGTATTTTAAACATATTTTATATCTACTTAAGAATGAAATTCTTATATTAAAGTGTAGTAGGTACACATTAATATAAAACTAACTGAAGCACACACAATAGCAAGTATTTATGGCTTTGTAAAGTGACACGAAAAGCTATTTTATAGTCATACTTAAGCTAATATAAGATCCACGTTTACCTATTGTATAATTTAATAGAACAATAATGATTGATAACATTACCATGTTATATATAATGTTATTTTATTAAACAATTTTAACCATTTATCGCTTAGTATAACGACGTCCACGCGATCTAATAAATTACTCCAGTACTTTGCTTACAAATGAATTTCTTGAAAAGGTCGTAGAAATTAGAAGTTCACGTCAGTGTCCGGTCACGCAAGCCCCAAACTCTTTGTACATATTTACCTGTTGTATTATTTAACCGTGGTTATAATCGAGTTGTATGTAATTCAGTACTATGTCTCTTCATAATAACTACCTAAATTATACAGAAATTCCCAAACGTAATTGTGATATTGATGTAACAAACATAGAATACACGGCTCACTTGAATTCTCAGTAAGTTCCTAAAACGTGCACTATTATTGCGATCACCAAAATCCATTTAAATGAAGTATTAAACAAAGTTGAGTAACTCAAAGTTGCAAATCTCTTGCTTTGTAAAGTATCTTCTTGGCATTGATTAAATTATTAACTTCGTTAAGATTGCAAAAAGTCTCAAGACCAAAAAGGTCAAATTTAGATTGAACTACGCTTTAAAATTTGCTGGACTAGCCTTGAGGAAATACTTAAAAAAACAGATTTATCTCGCAACACGAAACGACTTACAGGATTAACTCAGGAGGCGACTCTTGGCTGTTTAAAAAATCTGTGTAAGGCAAGCCAGCCTTGCTTTGTAGAAAAAATCACGAGAAAGTGTCAGTCCAAATCTGTAATTAACAAACGACGACGTACGGAACATGAAAACCGATTAGTAAAAACTGTAGAATAATTGAACGCGGACCTCTCATAAATCGGCATCGGCGGGTGTGGAATAAACAATAATCGAGTGACAAAGCGCTCACATTGAACGGCTCGATCCCTGGTATTCCATGCATAAGCAATATAAAATGTTATTCTGTTCTGGTGAATAATTTATTCTCGATTGTCACCGTTGTCGACATCCAAACCAAACTTTGTTCACCAGGTGTTCGATCACAATTACACATGTTTCGCATTATATTTTTGATTTGTTACTGTTATTGATAATGTTATTTATGTGACTTTGAAACGGTGAAGTTCCAATACTTCTGACACAAAGTATAAATTTGTTAAACTTTTCAGACTAACTTAAGAGATTTGTGAGTAATATACGCAGATAATGAGTCTGTTACAGAAGAGTTCTCTTTTAGAGAGGGCTTTAAAAACATAGATTTGTAACTATTTTCTTTTACCTTGTACAGGCTATTCACAATATCTTTTGAAAATTAAATAGTTTATTGACTACATGATTTTATTCATAGAAAATCTAGGGTCAAAATAAAATAATATTAAAATAATTAGACATTGACTGAAGCGAGTCGACTCAAAGAAAACCATTTCTTTTTAGACATTTTCTTGTGAACAAAAATTCAAGTATAGAGTACTCAGTAAAAAGTTAACAGCACCATGTAATATCAAATAAACACACCAATTTAAAATATAAACTAGTTAATGATTTTTTACAATAATTTATTATTCATTAATTATATATTAATTATTATTATGCACGAAATAATTAAATGTGTCACCTTTTTGTTATTGATAAGTGATGCAGTTCAATTACAGTGGAGAGAGATTAAATTAATATAAACTCACAAATAAAACACCTATAAAGAATCCTGTGAAACAAAAAAATATTTAAACAGCACAGGCATAAGAACAAAAATGCAAAACAAGCTGATATTATGAATAATAGTGTCGGTAATAATACAGTAGTTAATTATATTTCTTACTCTGTAGTTCGGCGAAACTTGCTTACTAATCAAATATTAAGAATATATAAGTGATACAGGCTGAAAGTCGGTAAACAAAAACAGCGGCCGGCTTCGATGAAATCAAACTAAAAACTTGCTCTGTTGACATTGATGGATGTGTCGGCAAAGCGCTAACGTTGCCAACTGTTTTGTCAAAGGGACTTGCATTTAAAATGTGAATTCAATTACTCGATTGTTATAAAACACTAAAATATATTATAGCTGAAGAGTTACACTGTTGAGAACGCGCTTATCTCAGGAACTGAACTAAAAGTCGTATGGTAAAATAATTTTCGCTTTTGATAGCCAAATTCTAAAAAAAGGTTATAGGCTAAGTAACATTCCGCTACAGTCCACGAGTGCGTAGCAAATCCAAAGACTTTACTACTGACAGTTCATAAAATTCAACACACGAATACAAAAAAATATTGATATCAAAATTTATGAGATAGGTATAGCAGCAATTGTACGAATAAGTTATTATTGTTCGTCGTAAGTCAGTAAACATTGATATTATTTGGTGTACATATTTAATGATTAAGATCAGCTCTTCTGTCCTTTTTGATGTTTCAACTGTATGTAACAGTATATAGAAAACTTTTATTGTACCTACATCAATACAATTTTGGTACACGATAAAATGCCGAAATTAAGAAAATTTATATAGATGGCTTTAAGGTAGACAAATATTTATAAATTTCTTCTTTTATTAGTCTTAATTTTTTTTTTTATATTAGCCTACCAAAGTGACTCCACTCTGCCTGATGGTAAGCAGTCAGTGGAATCCAGAAGTGGCGAGCACCATTCCAAAAGCCAAACTACTGGTATGGTGACCTCCACTATGGCAGCTGAGTGAGATGCTTTTTCACGCCCCGCTTAAAAGACCCAGGATCAAAATTAGATGGGAACACATGCGCTGGCAAAGAGTTCCAGACTTTGAATATTTTAATTGTTCAAATCCTTATTATTATTATTTATTTAAAAGACTCATCTACAATATAAACAAAATAGACACACAATTTACATTTTAGTTGCTTAGGACTAGTGTTTATATCAATTACACATGACGTGCGCAACATAAAGAAAAAGGACGAGATATAATTTTTTAAATGTTAATTCAAAGCTAGCTGTTATTTTCTCTTTTATAAATTAATGCACGAAATTCTGTGAGCTTGATAACTTATTTGCATTTCGGGAGTGATGTAACTCAGGATTTAGATAAGCTGACATGTAAAATGGCGCTAATCTCTTATTTAAGCACATATTATTAATACTCATTCAATAGAATGTGTTTACATCAACACCCTTATTGCTATTTTTCTGATCCCATTAAAGAGATATCTATCTTTTTTTTTAATGTTTCTTATTCTCGTTCTTCAATTCTTCTTGAAATTCTTTCTGAAGTAGCCTTGTATCATGCATTCAATTACTCTTAGCACACTACAAGTTGCAGTAAAGTAATTAAATCAAACTGCATCTCGGCGACTGAATTTAAAATATAGTAAGCAAAGGAAATACTAGTCCTGTAAAAATATTTATTCCTTAGTTAAAAATGTATAAAGTACTTATAGCATTTATTGCAAACAAGATCGTTTTAAGAAGATCACTAATTTGATATAAATGGTATAAAACCATAATGAACAAAATAAAAACAAATTAGAACCTTTTCGCACATTTGTATAGACTTATATTCTTCATATTTAATGCTGCATAAGAAAGTAACAGTTTCTTCCCCTTACTAGAACAGTTGGAATAAATGTGCTAATAATGTTTCTAAATTATTTCAATAACGGAACTATTCATTTAGCACTAAAGTGTGACCGAATTCTTAGCATAGTCGTCATTTTATTGGCTTTATTTATGAAACATAAAATCCATTTCAAATTCGACTCTACTTAAAGCGAGATTTAAATATTAATGATTGTGCTTTGAATTTACTCTTTCGGTATTATTTGATATCAGGCTTATAACATTTATTTGTATATCTTTAGCATTTTTAATCCTATCCTCGACGACGAAATCACGAAGTCGTTTCATTCACCTCATTCATAGTCCATTTAAGACCAAATTAGGATATTACGTTTATGACGTCGTCTGGATTAAATACGGACCTATCTTAGCTATAAATTTATATTGGTAATAATCGCTTATTATAGTTTCGTTTAAATCTTATTTTCACAGTAAATGAAGTAAGATTATGCAAATAAGGTTAACATATTTAACATAATAACTATTTATCAGCTACAGTCATATCGACTTAATTGGTTAATGGTAAAGTATTATTAGCATTATCAGTCGAAATGGCCCTGTGGATAAGGCACCCGATTCGTAAACACGAGGTAGTGGGTTCGAATCCGGGCAAGTACCAATGTGATTTTTCAAATCATATGTACTTTCTAAGTTTATCTTGGACATTTCTGACTGACGGTGAAGGAAAACATCGTGAGGAAACCTGGACTTAAAAGTCTGAAATTGCCAATCCGCCTTGAGTAAGCGTGGTGGTTAATGCTCATTCCTTCTCTATGAGAAGAGGTCTTTGCCCTGCAGTGGGACAGTAAACAGGCTGGTATTATTATTAGAAATTGTTGACGTGTCAGTTAGCCATGTTTTTCTTTGGTCAATAAGGCCAAAAGTATTTTTTATGTTTATTGTTCTCACGTTAACACAATAAATATTATTAATCTTGTTATCAAAACATTTTATGAGTTGTATAACTATAGCACACCTTGTTTTTATTTACAAATCACGCACTGGTATGTCTCGGAGTGTCATTGTGTACCTCGTTTCGCTCCCCAGGCATTCCATTCAACGCTTCACGCAGAATATATTTAGTCGGAAGGAAGAGCGATTACATTGATTACACTTTCCGTTTACAATACCCCTGTTGAAACTCGGCTGTATTGTTATCTTACAAACATTAAGAGATTTAAAAAAATTGGGATCCCAAAGCTATATTTTATTGTTTCTATTCTTCATTTTAAGATTTGGTATTCTCATAGATGTTCTATTAGATTTGCTATTCGTAAACTGCCTAGCATAAAATATTAGAACCGTTGAAATCACTTAGCTTTCAGAATACCTGCTCAGCAAATTGTATAAACTCACTGTGGTTCGTTGGCATTTATAGTGAATTTTGTCTAAGTCTAAAACAATGCCTTGTAATTTGGATTATTGCCAGCATTTCCGAAATAATTAAATAAATCTAATATCGGTTTGCAGGATCATTCGTTGGCAAAAATGGCATGTGTCACAATGTGTATGGTTAATAGAAATATTCATGATGATATTATTTTGTCATTCACTTTATTTATATCTACCGGTAACCTGGCCGATTGAGATAAAGCATCTATTTCTTGGTGATTATCTCACTCGTAGATAATTAATTTGTCACTATGTTGCAAGTTCTCTGGTGATATAAATTTGATCGTTACAACAAAATTATCTACCTGGTAAATATCAAACATCAGCCGAAATAAGATTTCAAGTTTTATTAGTAGGTACCTAATTCCTGTTTTTGTTAAAACTTGTTTAGCTAGTAATAAAGATTAAATTCCCCACTGTCAGCGTTTAAATAAATATTCAGGCTTGCGTTTAGGTGTTAATTTGATAAAGCAGATAAATAATGAACTAATTGTGTTAGTACTGATGACTGTTGACAGAAAACATGAAATCTATGAATGCATTGCAGATAAATGAATTATTATTACTTTTTGGACAAATCAAATTAGTAATCGACAACAATTTTTAGTTTTTTGAAATTGTTCTTATATTTTATGTAGTAGGCCCCTACCTAAAGTAAATAGAATTCGGAATATTGTTAGTTGCAATTGCGGTCGAATAAAACTAAACATTTTTTAATTTTTTCTTTTGTTCAGTGTTGATGACCTAAATTTAATTATTCATGCTAATAATAACGATGGCTGTGATGATGGAGAATTTTTATTATTATCATCACTGGATTTAATAGTATATTTAACTTGCGGAAGCTTATCTTCTATCGATAATGTTCGCTCACCTTATGTATTGGCGTTCCCCAAAAGTCGTTGAGGAAAATATTGGAGATTGGTGTCTGTGGTCTTAAGTCCCTGTTTTCTTTTATGGCACTTATATCATCGAAAACAAAACCGCAGTATAAACAGTTATGATAAACAAGTATGCAGACGAGAACCAAAATAGCGCCTAGACCACGACGCGGAGGCTCCGGTTGTTCCTCAGGTAACTGACTCTGGGTAGTCAGGCGCCGTTTACCTCGACCAGTTCTAGTTCTTACTGCCGACATCACTCCCCCAAATTTACACACGCCACTTACGCGGTCCATCATTTATCACATCGGTAAACTAGTTTTTATATTATTCCATTCAAAACAAAACACAACTTACAACAGTTCATAAATACAGTTATAATAAAGGAAAAAGCAGACAAACCGCCAGAAATCTTTTAGTAGCTAGCGAAAACACAATCACGAATAGAGCCGGGGTAATAAATTTCGCTACATAAAAACAGAGATTAAAAACGCCTAATACGCAGGTTAACACTAATCAACAATAAAATCCGTATTGAACAATCAATGTTTAGGTTATATTGAAGCACATGTCACTATGTTTTTTCGAAAACGTTCAATTTGACATTCATGCGATAGTTTTGTTTCAACGCGCGTGGACACGACCGCTCACTAGGCAGTTTCGCCGACAACTGCCGAAGAGCGACGAGTGAATGCCGCGTCAAGTCACGTGACCCGTCGTTTTACTGCGGGTCGTTTTGAAATGGCGCATGCGCCCTTTTGCTGTAAGACAGTCTGGCGGCAAAAATATTTTGATAAGTATATTATACTTATTTTGGGTAACACCTCAATTGAGTGAAACGTCTACATAACAAGTATATTTATAATTAATGAGATCAAATTACTTAATTCAAGAGGGTATTTAATGTCATGTTTTAGTAATTATAAGAAGCAAGAATTTGTAACAAGTCTGCATCTGGTTTATCTAACTAGTTTATGATTTAGCTTTTCATATTTCACAATTTGATAAAAAAATAAAGAGCGTGGCAAATAAGTTATTTTTAACGCTGTTAATATAATTTAAAAGTAGTGACATATTATCGCAATTTGATTATCAGGTATTATGGGCGCATGCCCGGGACTTAACGGGGGAGGGGTAGGAGTAAATGTTGATGACGACATTTGGTCGGGTTTGGTAGCTTGAGATGAGAGCGCAGTGATCGGAATACGCGGCGTTTTATTGGTATTTCTATCAAACCGGTAATCTTCAATTAGGTACCTACCTGATGAGAAATCTACATTTTGAAATTCGATGAGATTCCAAATTCGATATTATAGATACCGGAATTTCGAATCTCAACAAATTTAAATTTGTAATCGAAGTAATTTCTAATTTAGAATCACAGCAAGAAATTAGGTGCAGTTTTAGGACGATTTGTTTAAATACTAGTATCTATGTTTATTACAAATACAAAGTTTATAGTAAAATTGATTTTACACGAATAGTTGGGTTCGTAAGTTAAGCCGTTTGCAAACAATTTAAAACCATTTTTTAATTGTTTTTGAATCAACCGTACCGAATGATGAACTGTGTTAATAAATAAAAGGTTTTTCATGTCGCGGAGTTTGCTCGCATTTTAAGTTAGGCAATCTCTCCATGACTTTTGTAAAAAAGAAATGGAATATTTTTGTCATAAATCAATGAACCGATTTAATATTGTAAGCAGAAAATATCTTTGTGTAGAATCGCAGAAATCATTAGAGAAACATTACAAAGAAGACACGGAAAAATTCTGGAGCATTTTATTTATTAGGAGTTACGAATCGGTGTACCTACCTATTGTAGTTATACGATCATAGAGAGCTTTTCTATGTTAATTATAAGTTATATTTGAAGTAAGTAATAATATAAAATCATTTATTACTTATTTAAAATGAAAGGGATATGTAAGCAGTACAATTAAAAAATAGCAGGTAAATTACCATGGATGTCATTCACTATAGACATCATTTAACATTGATATAGAAGAAAATGCTACGATTTGCGGCTGAGTTAGGCAAAAATAAAGGCACCTAACAAATAACATGATTGCAATGCAATTTTACACATAACAGATTAAAATAAAGTTGGCGTGTTATTTATTAAAAAAGCCCGACAATTACGATGATTGCGTGTTGCAATGTGACTAAAATTACGGACATGTCCGGTCTTAAGTCGATATTTAAAACCTTACAGCGAACTGGAAGCATAGAGTTCAGTCGTTATAATTGTCTAATTATTTTAAGATTATAATAATAATAATAATAATACCAGCCTGTTTACTGTCCCACTGCAGGGCAAAGGCCTATGAGCATTAATCACCACGCTTGCTCAAGGCGGATTGGCAATTTCAGACTTTTGAGTCCAGGTTTCCTCACGATGTTCTCCTTCACCGTCAGTCAGAAATGTCCAAGATAAACTTAGAAAGTTCATATGATTTGAAAAATCACATTGGTACTTGCCCGGATTCGAACCTACTACCTCGTGTTTACGAAGCGGGTGCCTTGTCCACTGGACCATTTCGACTTTTCCCATTTCGATTTTAAGATTATATAAATGTATTTAACAAAAACAAAGAGAGTGAATTGTAGTATTGTTACCCTAAAAATGTAACTGATTCACGTCACTAAAATTTTAAATGAAAATCTTTGGGGTAATAAATTATTTTTAAATACCTACCTAATGTTAGTATCAGAACCAGGGTGTTTTACTCTTTAGTGTAGGTTAAAAAAACCTGTTCCCATTGTATTCTCAGTTATCTTCTACACATAATTATTTGTATTATTTATGTTTGACATATCTATAATTTTCACGCTGCAATTATTTATTTTATTTATTTATTTAACAACTTCATATACAAAGTATATAGGCGGACTTAATGCCAAAGGCATTCTCTACCAGTCAACCTAACAGGGTGATGCAGAGATAAGATAAAGTAGGTGCATTTGAAGTAGAAATCTAACAACTAAAAATATTTATAAGTAGATACATGATACATAAAAGTATAAGATAAACATGATATACATATATATAAAAACATAATATATATATATATATATATATATATATTTAAAGGAAGTAAATAAATACATAATCATAACGCAGAGCAGTTACAGCACGCTCATACCACATTTGTAGGGTTTCATTGAGTACTTCCAAAGTATGTTTTGGATAATTTAGTAAAAAAAACAACGAGCAAACCTGAATGGAAACTGGCAACCATAAGGTATTATTACGGTACTTAAACTATTTCTATACATATATAAAATGCTTTGTCCTGAATGACTGACTGACGGATCAAAGGTTGACAGATCAAAGACTGAGCTTCGTGCTCATAAAATATAACAAGATTTAATTTTATATTTATTTTACCTATACATCCCTACATTATTATTTTATAAGTATTCAAACATTTAATCATAATAATTTATTTTTTATATCAGTATTAATAATGTAAAATTCAATTAAAAATCCTATTAGAACTTCGACTTCTACATGGACGAAGTCGCCGGCAAAAGCTAGTCCTATTTAGTTTATGTGTATGTATCTATGTGGATGTGTGTTTATTACCACTCAGCGTCTAAACGACTGAACCGATTTTAATGAAAATTGGTGTAGTAGGTTCGGTGTCGTAGACGCATACGCTACTTTTTATCTTGAAATCGCTCTGGTTCCCAAGTAAGTTTAATAATTAAACACATACTAATTTCCGCACGGGCGAAGCCGCAGGGCGCAGCTAGATATGGCATATTCGCCAAGCTTGGTAGGCGGATTGTTGACCAGTCGTAGATTTAGAGCGGAAGTTTGTAGTATAATCAGATAGGTAGTACTATAACTTCATAACATCACATTCTACAAAAATATAATTCGACTGCTTTGTTTTATTCAAAATATTATTAACAATTACTTATACATATAACACAAAACTCACTGACTAAACATGAAATCTCCGCTCTGCCTTTGTAGTTGGTATGATATCGGGTTTTTGTGACAGGTGAAATTTAAGACGATTTACCCAGGCAAAATCTGTATATAAACATTATACCTAATGTAAATTATATATAGTTTATACTACACAAAAAGTTTTTTTTCCCGACCGAAATATAAATGGAATATTAATTATTTCAAAACGTCCAACATATTTTTACAAGCGCTCATCATTAAAACCAGAAAATTATATTACGTGTAAAATTTTACGAGAATGCAAAAATAGTGCAATATCAATTTACCTTATCGAAATAATTTTAAATATGTTTAATTAAATATCACGGTATAACAATTTAAGGCTTTGATAAAGGATAAAAACGTGTTCGGCTATACAATAGTCTGTAATGAAAATGTTACGAGCTTTTACGTTAAGGTGACGTTACGTTGCATATCACACATAAAATGAATGTTTGACAATTAACAATGTTATGTCATTGTGAAAATGTTAAAAGAGGTAGGACACAGAGATATCTCTTTGGAGATTTCTCGTTCAATTTGCAACACTTTGAATCTTTGAAGACCACAATTAGACTTAGTAGAATTTTCAAGGTAATATTGTGTTTTCCGGTGATGAGTAGCGACTTCTAGTGCTCCTAAGGACAGCTTTGTATTGACATATAGAAATAACCATTTCAAATATTATATTTCCACTAACAATACAGTGTAAGAGACTTTTTCTGCTAAAAGTATAGTGTTTTCCTTATTTTTGTGTTATTTCTACTTCTTTAACGACTACGGTCATAGATACCTGTGAGTGGTGCTTCCTGGCCAAACTGGCTGCTCCAATTCGACTTCTATCTCTTTTACTACCTACGCAAGTAGCGTTGGTGCCCGTTACTCAGGCGACTAAGGATATACCAGTATTTCTTATTTAAAATATTTAAAACTATATAATTTTATTATAATATTATTTTTTTATTGCCGACAGTAATGTTCAGAATAAAAATAGAATTTTATCTTACTAAATCGCTTGTAATGTTCAAATTACTTATTGCTTTAACTGTGTACATATATCTAACTAATCTGAACTAATTTATAATATCGTTTAAGTAACCCGTTGTTTCGAGCTTAATTAGATTTTCTCATGCTAACTCGCAATGCAGTGCCTCGGCTTCCATAACGTTTTCTTACATCGTCTTATGATTTTTATAGTTATAGATGTTTGTTATAGAAATTACATTCATTTTTAGTGACAACTTAAGCACTAGAGAACATGTCTTTAGTAGCCGATTGCTTTACAAACATTCACATTAATGTCTCGTGTGGAAAGAGACCCATCGAAGATTCTATTTCATTAGTTAGACAACCCACGATCTCTTATGAGCAGTCGGCAACACTCCCACTACTACCGAGGCAGTAAAAACGGTGGAACTTACGTGACGTTAGTTTTATATTTCCTAGGCCTTATCTTTAGTCAAAATAAAAGTCTAAATGGTCTAGCTGATAAATCAAATGATTAAATAGGTAACGTACAAACCTATTTAAGTAAATTATTGTAAAATAGGTTGTAAATAAAAGTTAGGTGCTATTACAAAATTAGACTAACGATTTAAGAGAACACTTTACTTAACATGTGTTTTGCGTTTCGTTCGGTGAGTGAGAGTGCCGCAGGGCCAATTTCCATCACGTGGGCTGTTTGCTCGACTGCCACTATAATAATAATAATAATAATAATAATAATAATAATAACGTTTATTAATCTCCACAAACTACAAATTACAGTAGGTACTCCAGGCCCACCATCACAATAATATTGTACAGATTGTGTGTGTGTGTGTGTGTGTGTGTGCGTGTGCGTGTGCGTGTGCGTGTGCGTGTGCGTGTGCGTGTGCGTGCGCGTGCGCGTGCGCGTGCGCGTGCGCGTGCGCGTGCGCGTGCGTGTGCGTGTGCGTGTGCGTGTGCGTGTGCGTGTGCGTGTGCGTGTGCGTGTGCGTGTGCGTGTGCGTGTGCGTGTGCGTGTGCGTGTGCGTGTGCGTGTGCGTGTGCGTGTGCGTGTGCGTGTGCGTGTGCGTGTGCGTGTGCGTGTGCGTGTGCGTGTGCGTGTGCGTGTGCGTGTGCGTGTGCGTGTGCGTGTGCGTGTGCGTGTGCGTGTGCGAGTGCGAGTGCGAGTGCGTGTGCGTGTGCGTGTGCGTGTGCGTGTGCGTGTGCGTGTGCGTGTGCGTGTGCGTGTGCGTGTGCGTGTGCGTGTGCGTGTGCGTGTGCGTGTGCGTGTGCGTGTGCGTGTGCGTGTGCGTGTGTGTGTGTGTGTGTGTTGTGTGTTTACTTTTTCATTATTCTAATGTTGAAATAATATACAAATAATATATTATAAGTTTTTAATTGTTTTTATTGGCTTTATTTTTATTAAACTACCAATTCTAGAACCTTTTCTGTGTCATAGTAGTTAAGGCTGAGTAACCATTCTGTGATTTTACTTTTACATTCTGTCTTACGACAATTGGTTATGTTGATTATTTTATTTGCTTTATTATACAGCATATTTCCTCTAAAAGGAAAAAAAACTTTGTGCAAAGGAAGTGGATACCGCAATAGGTTCACATACGGCAAATTTCCTTCTAGAGAGGGCTATAAGTTTTTTCTTTTCTTCTGATACACTAGTATGTTTTAAAAGAATGGTCAGCATAATATACTGTTGGCGTACAGTTAGCACATGAGTTAGTTTGCTCATAAGAGATCGTGGGTTGTCTAATTCAGCTCAAAACAACGGGTTACTTAAACGATATTATACATTAGTTCAGATTAGTTAGATATATGTACACAGTTAAAGCAATAAGTAATTTGAACATTACAAGCGATTTAGTAAGATAACATTCTATTTTTATTCTGAACATGAAAAAGTATCTCACTGAGCCGCCATAGTGGAGGCCACTATACCTGTAATTTGGCTTTTGGAATGGTGTCCACCACTTCTGAATTCCACTGACTGCTTACCATCAGGCACTGGAGAGAGCAGAATGACTTTGGTAGGCTAATATAAAAAAAAGTAACCATTATCATTCCAGTCGAAAAACGTTCACTGCTGAACAAAAGCCTCCTCAAGTATCGCCACCTTGACCAGTAGCTAGTCCACCTTATAAGGGGAAAAGAATACAAATATTACACAGTAATTGTCCAAGGCCAAAGAGAGGAAGTTAAAGGTTTTTGTTCGGTCACAAGCCAATACGTTGATATATCGTACCCTCAGTGGAAAATAGGCATAAGTGAATTTACATTGAATCATCGATTTTATCATATTTGAAAAGTACGTTTAAAGATACATACGCAATTTTTTTTTCATATTTTTCTTGTTTAATTTGACGAATTAATTCAAGAAAATAGTTTTGAGAATTTATATTCCATCACTTTTTTTCTTAAGGATTAGTAGATTATGTGATATAACGCAAATAATAAATTAAAAAATATGACATATTAATTAATAATATGTTTATACCTAAAATTTAATGTAGAAAATAAATAGTAACAAATATTATGATTTAAATGCGTTTGCTTTTTTTACATCGCTAGTCTTGTATACACGATTATCTTTTTATTCGTTATATTAACTAGGTAAGGAAATTATCTTAAATGCGCTTACTTAACCAAAAAGATAAACTTAAAAAATAAAAACAGCAGTATGACTGTTTACTTCTTATGAACTTAAAATAAATTACAATAATAACAATTACTGCTTTTTTCCACTAAAAACTTTCCTTTACGTCGAAACATAAGACTACAAACTGCAGCACGGCTGTAACATAAGAATTATTACTTCTTTCTTCCACTAGAATATTTTCATTGCACCGGGACGTAAGATTTGATACAGCGGCGCGGGAGTAGACAGCGGGAACATAAGCGTGAATACGTCGATGCAGGGGGGAGGGGGCGGTGCGTATCCACGCGCTTGACAGTCAGTGCCCGTTTCTAGGTCAAGGTAATAGCTGCGTTTACGCATTTGCGAAAACAAAACAACAACAATTGAGTGGTTTTTCTTCTTATTTTAAAGTAAAGTGACCTGAAAATGTATAACCGGACACAGCACAGTAGGGCGAGAAGAATTTTGAAGTTAATAGGTAAGTACATTTAGATTTAATTCTTATAAAAGCTAAAAATAAATTATTCCACAATGACGTGTTTACTGTATAATCAATAACATTGAGCGACTGTCGTCCGACCTTTGTAACCGGAACCAAAACAATATCGTGGTTACACATTCTGAATGAATGAAGGTGCAGTTTCCTCACGATGTTTTATCTTACCGCCAGCTAGTGGTTCAAGTAGTATGTAAGTGCGCTAGACAATTACAGCAATCGTCTGGTCTCAAACTAGGGGAACCTATATGAATGATTCGCTGTCTATTATTATAAAATTAATTTCTGTTACTAACGTGTAATTTTATTTCTAATTTGTAAAGACATACCATAGATGTTATAACAAAATGTGTATTTGTAAATATTTATATTAGGTACATGATACTTTCAAAATCGTTAACTAGGTATTATTGTTTAATCTATACTAATATTATAGAGAGGTAATATTTTTTTGTTTGTTTGTTTGTAATAAATAGGCTCCGAAACTACAGGACCGATTTTAAAAGTTCTTTCACCATTCGAAAGCTACGTTATCCACGAGTAACATAAGCTACTTTTTATCCCCGTAAGTAGGTACCACGCGGGCGGAGCCGCGGGCGGAAGCTAGTATATTTATATAAAAGTAATCGATCTGTGTCCGAAAAAACCGACACAAAGTTTGTTCAACCCGGGAATTGAACCCAGGACTTATACCACTAAACTAACGAGGCGTTATATTTATATACTTACATCTAAAAATCTCAGCCATATCACTTTAATTACCTGGTCTTAAACTAAGGATTCTGTAAAGGATTTGGCAAGGGGTACGTACACTCAGACCCAAGTCAGTTTAGTAAAGTTTGTTTGTTTGTCCGACCGGGAATCGAACCCGGAGCCTTTCGTCCTATAGACACTAATAATTGTGGCATCGAGGATGTCAGACAAAGAATAATGTCTTACCTTAACTTACCTTATTTTGTGAGCAAGACGTCTTTAGTAACAACTTAATATGATATTATTTATATTACATTTTATAATAAAATAATTTATTTACAGACGTCGACACAGAAGCAGAACAAACATCTGGAAATTATGAAGTCAGTCGTGGTGATATTATGTACACCGCGCCGTCAACAAGTCGAAGTAGCAGACGACAATCTACAGTAAATTACAGAATTAGTGAGTCTTCGAATGAAGAGCCATTTTCACCACCGGTATCTGAATATTTACCAAGTTCGAGTCCTAGTCCGATAGCAGACTTAGGCAATACTTTACCATCTTCAATATTGAATGACTTCGATTTTAGTTTGAGAGATTGCTTAGGTAATTCTACACTTTTCTCTTCTCCAATTTCCACCACTCATAATAATTTAATTTTTATAGCGTCACCTACTGTCGTTTTTATATTTAATCCTCAAAAAACAATTTCTATGGGTAACAAAGACAGTTATGAAAATTTAGCGGTATCATCAGGAAATTACATAGAAGGAGTTTAACCTTTGCCGAATGATGCCGATCTTGAACCCGTATCCACGTTCTGGTATAATGCACCACTTCCTGAAAAGAGCATAACTGCCGCAGAACCTGAAACAGAACCTACATTTACTAGCCCTACAAGAACTCTGCTGACTCTTGAAAGTACTACGGTCATGCTTCGTGAAGCAGAGCCTGCATCCATAGCATGTCGCGACGAATTTCCGTTAGTTGAACATAATACTGCCGCAGAACCTGAAAAAGAACTTACATCTACAAGTCTTGCAAAAACTCCACAGACTCTTGAAAATACCCCGGCTATACTACCTGAAGCAGAACCTACATCCATAACATGTTATAACGACGAAACTCTTCCAGTTGGACATAATACTCTCACAGAACCTGAAACAGAACCTATATCTACAAGCCCTGATAGAACTCCACCGGTCTCTTCAATTGCCACAGCTATAGTTCCTCACTCAGACCCTCCAATCATAGCCTGCCACGTTGAAACTCTACCAGCTGGATATAATTCCACCACAGAACCTGAAGCAACGAATTCTCGTCCAGTGTTAGTAACTGAAGCTAATACAAATCCTAGAAAAAGAAAGCGTAATCCCGAAAAATGGTCTCAAACACAAAAAAAAATCAAATTAAATACAGGTCAACAGCCTCAAAAACAGATGCAAGAGCCTTGCAAGTGTAAGCTTAAATGCTTTGAAAAAATACCCAGCGACAGGAGGTTGGTAATATTTAAGCAATTTTGGGCTTGTGGTAACCATGAAACTCAATGGCAATTCATTTTGAAAAACACTGAGATTATAGAACCTAAAGTTATGAAAATTCAGCGTAAGCGTGAACGAAATCGTACACTGGTTTATTATTTGCCGTCAAAAAACGATGTATGCCTTGTGACTAATTTGAAAGTGTGCAAAACTATGTTTCTTAATACGCTAGGTATTAAAGAAAAAACAGTTTACACTGCTATTGATAAATATGCTAATGGGGACCAAATAACAGACCTTCGAGGAAAACATACCAATAGACCTCATAGAACAGCCAGCGAAACAGAACAGAGTGCAATTCAACATATTCAGTCCTTTCCTTGTATCGAATCTCACTATCTTAGACAAAATTCCAGCCGTCAATATTTGTCACAAGACTTAAATATCTCAAAAATGCATCGTTTGTACAAAGATTGGATATCAGAAAATGAAAACTTTCGTAATACTAAAGTGGCAAGCGAATATCAATATAATCAAATATTTAATACACATTTTAACCTTTCTTTTTTCCGGCCGAAGAAGGATTTGTGCAATTTATGTAGCAAATACGACAATTCAACTGAAGAAGGTAAATTACAACTGAAAGAGGATTATGACAGTCATATAAAAAATAAAAACATCATACGAAATATGAAGGATAGTGAAAAAGAATCAGCAGATCCTAATGTGAAAACTGTAGCTGTTTTTGACTTGGAAAAGGTTCTTAGTTTACCGCAATCTAATGTGAATATTTTCCATTATAAAAGGAAATACCCCGCATACAATTTCACTGTGTACAATTTAATATCCCGTCAAGGGTTTTGTTATCTATGGCATGCACAAATTGCAAAAAGGGGTGCGAATGAAATCGCTAGTTGCTTATTACACTTCATTAAATCTGAAGTTAACAGGGGTATAAAGTCAATTTCACTGTATTCAGATAATTGTTCGGGCCAGAACAGAAATCGGTTCATATTCGCGATGTATATTTATGTATCACGTGTATTGAACGTAGAAGTTACACACAGGTTTTTACAAACTGGCCACACTCAGAACGAAGGCGACTCAATGCATGCCTGCATCGAGAAAAATATGAAAAATAAGACATTGTACTCGCCTGACCAACTGTACGAAGTAATCATGAATTCAAAAGTACAAAATAAGTTTGTAATTAAAGAAATGAATCAAAATGACTTTTACAACCTAAAAAGTCAAGTCACGACAAGCAAGAATTGGTCACAAGACACAAACGGGCATAAAGTATTTTTCTCAAAAATTAAAGAAATCAAAACAAGTCCCGATGCACCAAATAAATTATTATTTAAATATGATTTCGAAAGTGAATATTTGGTACTAGACACTACAAATCGTACGACGACGACGCGCACACGCAAATCAAATAATGCCAATGCTGTAGATGTTAATGAACTTCCACTTGCATATGCTCAATTGTTACCTATTTCTGACGCGTTGTTCAAAGACTTAATTAGCCTGTGTAATACAAATGCTATACCTCTACATTACCAAACATTCTATAGAAATTTGTTACCAGCGACTGAATCTCCAAATTTGGAGGTATTTGATTCATCTGAAGAAGAATAACTTTACTAGTTCCCGTATTTTTGATCTCATTATTATTTTAATTTGAATTTTGTTGAATTTTTATATTCATACGTATAAACATATTGATTATTAATAATTTTAAAACAAAAGGTACTGTGAAAGTATCAAAGGTCTTATTTTGTTAACAAATTATGCATGTCATGTTACCATAGATTTGTATTGAGAAAATAATAATATTTTGTTACATTTATATCCCTTCATTACCAAACATTCTATAGCCTAGAATGTTTGGTAATGAAGGAATTCGTAGAACGAAGATAACGTAGAAGGGAACAAGAATTTTTTGATTTATTGCTTAAAGAAGGTTTTTTTTTGTATTTTTATTTGTTGATTATTTTAAAACAAAAGGTACTGGCAATGTGTAAAGTACCTTGATTTGTTAATAATTTTTGCTTGTTATCTTAGATTTTTATTGAGAGAACATAATATTTTGTTGTACGGAGCCAAGAAAGAAGTTATTTCGTTAATTGTTACAAATCTTAACAAATGATCTACTGATTAGTTAATCATTTAAAAAAAAGTCATAAACTCCACATTGCTGAATTATTACTGTCAAATTTTATTGTTGATAGTACGAACTTTAATTGTAGCCAAAACTATAATTATAATTTGCCTGAAATAAAAAAATAATGAACACAAAAAATGCATTTCCTTTTTTTCCCTTTAGTCATAAATATTAACTCTAAGTAATATGTGTTAATATGCAGCTAACTTTTCTTTAACATAATAATGGAATAAGTAATTATCTTTGTTTATTTAAGTTACCTTAGCAAGCCCCTAAATTGAAAAATGGGGTAAGTATTGCTAATACATTTCAAACATAATTGTAATAAAGGAAATAATGTAGTAATCTTACTTATACTAGCATAAATGTTTGTATTTACAAGTTCATTACTGCTTTAATACAACATACTTTTTGAAATATTTTTTCTTTTCTGGCAAAGTCTGGCATACATTTTGATACTCAGAATCCTGTATTTCATTACATTTTGAAAAATAGCATAATATTTTTTTTTTACAATTCCTAATAAACTATAAACATTAGTACTAACTTAAATACAACACGCAGTGCAACTTTTTTTTCTCCTTTTTTTGATACAAGAATAATTCTTCTTCGTTTGAAAATAAAGTAAATATGCCCATAAATTCAATTTTTTCGCCATACTGAAAAATCACCATTTTCGTCTTATGCCTTTTTTCCACTGGGGGTACGATATAGCAAACAATATCCACTTCCCCACTTTAATATTTTTCAATTACTGTAACCATTCATCGGACCTTTTAGGTCCTTTGTGCTTTACCGCTGAGGAGTTCCATTCAATCATGTTAATTACTTTCTTAGAGGCGTTATCGAAGCTGAGTTTAAAGGGACTAGAACTTTTCTATGCAGGTATTGTTGCTAAAGCTTTTGAAATTGTCAAGTAACCTCTCCCCACAAGATTAAAACAGCTACTTCAATTGTGTACTTGTAAAATGAATACGAATTTGAAAGAGTGTCTGTGTGAATGGAGACTTGTCGACTGTGTTAAGGATAATGAACTATGAACCAGGATATTTTTAAAGACAATTGCTGAACTAAAAATTTTGTGTCGCGAAGGTTTTACAAACATATAATTTTATGTAGCAGATAAAGAGTACGCGCAGAGTCGAAGCAAATAAAAACCACAGAAATTCATGGACGATGTGGAAATGAATCCTTTTTTTTTAGGTTGAAGAACATGACGACAAAAGAAATGCCAGTTCAGCCGTAGCGTTGTGTAGTGTTCACCTTAGGTACGGCAATAACAGTAAACAAGAATTACTAGTAGTGTATATGTTATATACTAAGTAAGTGGCTGCCATTACCCATGAACGGTTGCAATACCGGAAGATCATTCACGCATTACTGATATCTATTGAGACGTTTGTTCTCACATGCACAGGCATTTTACTATAACGTTCATGCTGAAACACATGATTTTTACACAACTATTAAAACTAAATATTAAGAGGCAGATTATCAGAATGCGATCATTGTTTGATTCTCTGACATTAGTATTAATTGAATTTGATAAAAGTAATGTATAGATGCTTGAAATTCCGTGACCATTATTAATGTGCCATAATCCTGCCCTTTAATAGCGTAAAGCTAAGCTAATAAAGGGCAGGATTGCAGTAATGTACAATGCAATCACAGTTGCTGCTTCGTTCGATTGCACCAATGTACAAAGCTATCGAGTCGATGTATTGTTGGTATTAAACTTAGAAATTAAACATCGTCATCTATATCTTTACTATTATATAAAGCGGGAGAGTTTGCTTGGTTGTTTGTTTGTTTGTTTGAACGTGCTAATCTCTGGAACTACAAGTCGAATTTGAATAATTAATGCATATGATAAACCAGTTCCTAAAGAGGGGTATAGGCTATGTAACATCACGCTACTGGCGACGGGTGCAGAGCAGTAAGAAAAGACGCGAGTGAAACCGCGCCACGGAAAGCTAGTTTTTTATAATTGCTACCACGCTTGTCAGGCAAATTGGCGATCGCAGTCTTATCAGAGATCCTGCTCGCCTGTGTCGAATGATTTTCTAATTATGAAAGCTGCTGTAAAATGTAAAAAACAATGTAAAATTTATTTTTATAATCGAATAAGGATCAAGCAACACAATTCTTAAGCAAGATTAAAAGTAACACGTTCACAAAAAAAAATATATCAGGGCTAAAAATAAAGAACTTAATCAATCAAATCAGTTTCTTGACCCCGAACAGCAAAGTTAATAAAAAGAAAACGACCTATTAAATTCTTATGCAGATTTGGACACAATGAATTATACATCGCACTGTGAAATTACCGGGACTTAGTTACGAAGTGTGTAATAAATTACAGAAGTCGACAGAAATAAATATCCAGGCAAAATGTAGGTACTTACCTACTCGCTATTTTTATGTAAACTGTTTATATATGTGTAACATGCATTATATTTTAAAGACCTAACTATACATTTAAAGAAAATAATTACAAGTACTTTGTTATTTATCTTTTGATTTGTTAAATAATACGATTGCGTGCTTAGGTGATGCTGACCGATAAGAAAAAGCTGTGCGTGGGCGGAAAGGGCGTTGTGATTTAAAGAACATAAAGTGGAAAATGTAAAAGCATCAAGAAAAGTCAAGGTGTAATTTTATGCATGATTCCTCATGAATCTAAATTATAAAAACGGAATAGAATTGAATAACGTAGATATTCGAGCCAGCTAAAAATTCCCCGTGAAATTTAAATTTCTTCGACTTTAAGCAATTATGACCTCAAACGAAAATACTTTTTTTTTCCTATTTTATTACGTTACGATGCTTAGACTATATTACCTTGTACATTTCAAATGATGATGTTTTCATAAATATCTCTTTTCAGAAGTGTTTACTGTACCCATAATTTTAATTAAAATGGATATTGAAGAACTTTGCTAAAGAGATTATAAGGGTCCTAAAACATTGTCACTTAATTTAAAAATAAGTTTTACACTTGACGAAATAGTTCTTGTTATGAATCGAGCAATTTGTTTCTTATGATAAAATTATAAATTATAACATTACTTTTTATGATAACACACATTTATAACGCAAGAACTTCACAGCATTATTTAGATCCAAAGTAAGTATATATTGTTATGGCTTGTGATACGGGTTTCAAAACCCTTTTTTTTTTAAACACATACATGATATAAATAATGTACTTATATCGGAAATCGCCACGGTGGAGGAAATTGGGGAAAGCCTATGTCCCGCAGTGGACGTCTTTTGGCTGATATAATGATGATACTTATATCGAAACACTAATGCAATTAACTCATGCATACAAATATTTGCACTGAGTGGTGTCCCAATGCGTGACTTTTAATTTAGCAGACGGAAAAACACATCGATATCATATCTGATTAAAAATCTCTCAAATAAATCAATCATACTAAAAATCTGGGTGTACACGACTTACAGGATTCGGTCACCTAGGGCCACTTACTCTAACGACCACCGACTTAATACATATCCAGTTCAGTCACATTACGGATCTAAAATTCTACGTTGAGAGCACAGCGTGTTTGCAATGTCAATGTCAATTCTTATCACACAGATTACTCCATAGCTCTTAAGAACTTTAAATTTTGTACTTCTAAATTTCAGTCATGAATCAGGTCCCTTTATTATTTTTTAATGTTTTAATTTTGTGTGTTAAGTTCTAATAACGGTCAATTTTGGTGTTCAGCATCATCTACTAGAATGATAAAACGTCAATCTCGACATTTTTAATAAATGAGTTACTTAATTAGTAGGTATAAAACGATGAAAATGTTTTGTTAACTCAATGACCTGCTTTGCAAATTGTTCCTACAAGATAATTATCAGATTGTAATAAGATAATGGCTTAATATTATACTGCAAAATTAGAAAGGTGTACCTGGAAAGAGCGTGTAATTATTTCTAGTCTCTTTTAAAAGAGGTGAACTTTAAAGGTAATGTTTTGTTAATGTTGCGACATTTCTGTTAAGGCCCGACCTGAATAAGTTCAGCGAATTTATTAAATAGGTTGGTACACAGTTATTAAATCGTCAGAAAAGTAATACACTTTTATAGCATGTTTCCTAACTATAAACATTTAATCATAAACAGTAATAATCTGTTAATAGAACTTTTGGTGTTTAGAGAAATGAGATATTTGTGTATTATGGTAAATAATAAGAGCATAAGGTGTTACCTCTATTGAAGAACAAAATTATTTTCTTTCAAGATTTTTTTATGTAACACAGTGCACCCTAATTTAGTTAGAAACTGATTTAGTAACTAAGTTTATTTATTTGACTATAAGAGGTAATATATTTATTTTCTGAGGCCTGGAAAAACTTATCAAAATAGATTCTAAGAAATTAAAAACTACACCAAGGCTGCAGTTACATGGTTTAAAATTGTAACCTATTCATTTAGCGCCAAACTATATGTTAGCTTCCATCAAATCGTAATACTTCTTTTTCAGTTCAATAACACAGTTCGTTGCAAAACAAATGGTTAAATTTCTGAACGAAAACCACGTTAATTTATATCCCAATAGAGGCCGACACACAAGGTTTTTTGGGCAGTCCGTCAAGAGATGTCGACTGCAACTCGTTTCCTGTGGGAGCATTAGTCCTGAAAAACAGCCCCTACGTGATTGATGAAGAACAGTGTAAGCACCGAATAAACAGAACCCATGTCCTTTACAATAGCCCTCAGGTGGTTTTTTAACCTGCATTTGCCTTAAATGTTTTGTTTTTTGGATTTGTTTTGGGATTTCCTTGTTTGATTTAATGTTGTTTTGTTTTATAGAGATTCGGATTTTATAGGTTAAGTCAATATTACGTAATCGTTAATTAAGGTATTTTTATACCTCTTTTCTTAATGAAAACATAACAATTAATTATTAGAAAAGAGGTAGTAGTGGTTCGCTCTCACAAATCCGCAGTACCTATAAGTACTTTTAATTTACAGTTGGTCTCTGTATAATCTGACATCTATATATATGAAACTTATTATTCTAAGTGAAGATTCGATGACTAACGTGAATGAACTATACCTGCAGCAGTATTCATTTCGGTACTTTTAGTCACGGTAGTAGAAAACTTAGCGTGATCTAACAATTCGATAATAAATCAAAACTTGGCCATTAAAACAAAGGCGAGAGCGCGACACATCGAGATCAACAGACTATTCTAACTTTACCAACTTTATTGTACTAAAAGTTTCATGACTTAAACCATCCCCCGTAACTTGTACTTTATTTGAGCTAGTGTGAGGTTTATAAATGAGGTTCCTTTTAACTATTTTTATCTGTAGCCGGCCTAAGCTCCGCTGTAAGAAAATTTTGTTTAGATTCTCGTTTTGTCATATATTTTAATTTATTATCTGGTTATAATATTAACTAATATTAGGTATTGAAAGCTGAAACGTCGTTCCAGTACAGACTGTTCTGAAATAAGAAATTGTATCTCGTGAATTTCAATTGAAAGAAATCGCTTTTGTAGAGTCAGAGTATGTAGTTTTCTAAATAATGGTGGCCACATTTTCTTTTAGAAAGATAATTCGTCTGCATTACTAATATAAATTCATTCGTCTACGCAATGCTAATTCTCTCTACAGTGAATAAAATTCTAAGTAGAACATAATTAGTTTTCTCAAAATTACTAGAGTTATATTTCATTTTTTTTGTTATGTTAATTACAATTTTAATTTTAGTTGTTCCATTTATATTTTTGGGGTGTCTAATAGGTACAACATTACTGTATATTGAAGGATTCGACAGCCCAATTAACCCTGCAGTACTCTGTCAATTTATTGTAATTATTAAATAAATTGTTATTTAATAAGTATAAATTACATGTGTAATAATATAGGTAGTTTCCCTTTGGTCCCAACTAAGCTAGTGCTGTGTCTGTGCTGTATGTTGGGTACTATCGGGATCTTTATTTTCTCTTTTCCTTCCTCATCTTCTTCTCCCAGCATGGTTCACAACGGTTCAATGCTCAGAAAACATAGACATGCTCATGGGTTACGGTTACCACTTGCCATCAGGTTTGTTTGTTTGCGACCGAAGTTGTATAAAAAAATACCACACAAACAACAGGGTGACATTATGAAACAAGCAAAATTTATTATTAAAAAACAAAAAGCCTGCCTGCCTAAAACGAACTCGAAAGAAACTCATTTTTTTCGTTACATTTCATATACCCTATGTCACTCCCACAATCAATACGAATCTAATGACACCTCATATAAGTTAAAATCCATCAAGCCATTTAGGCTGTATAGTGTGCCAAAGAAATAGACATACATGCAAACATACACTCAAAAAACATTACCCTCCTTGACTTCGGCAGTCCGGAAAATATATATGATTGCATAATGGTTTTATTTTTGCCAGTCTACGTCCTTCCATTGCTGAGTAAAGGCCACCTCATCATTTTTGAGCTAATACTGTCTATTGTACTATTCCCCTGTTCCGCAGTATAAACATCTAGGTCGCGGATTTAGTATGTTACAATATATTTTTTATATCGACCTGATAAATTATGGCGAATGTCAAGACGTCGTTTTGATGAATAGAGGAGGTCTTGAATAAAAATCTTGTATAGGGGGTTAAAAAGTATACACTAGATGGTACTATTTTGTGTTGCACTCTCTTACAAGATAGACCTATGATCTGACAAAAAAATGTTGGTCCAAAACTATATAGAAGAAGAAATTGAAACGAAAGAAGAAGATCTCATAAAAGCAACCGTTGGATGAAGGCGGTTGATGACCGATCAAATAGCGAAACTTGGTTAAGGACTTTGTCCAACTGTAAACAATTTGTCGCTTTAAGAATGATGTTTTTTATTTGTTTATCAGCAAAATTGAAGAAACTGTACTGTAGTTTGGCATACACCATTATATCGGAGAATTCAACTGCGCGAACGTCGAACTGCAGTCGCATTTCAGTTACTGCAGTAGTTCAGTTCGTCAATGAATTAACGGTGCACTCTAGTTCATCGCAGATAGCTTCTTCTTCTTCGTCGTTACGCTCTTGGCAGAGCAGTCATGGTCGTCATGTCGCGTTATTGAAGGGGGCAGATGACATTCGCCTCACGATGTCTCGCCATCTCTCCCTGTTGGAGGTCATCCTGCTGCATTCGTTTAAGGAGCCACCCACAACAGACTTTATCTGGTCGGTCTATCGCATCGGTGACCTCCCGCGCGGTCTAATGCCTTCTACTTTTCGCTGGACGACAAAGCGTTCTATGGAACAGTTGTCGCGTCTGGAAACGTGTCGTGGAAACGAAAAAGGCCAGAAAGCGAGATTGTACTACGCAGATAGCTTGGCGCAACCCTAATGAATTGCAGAAACATTTTAAACTTTGTTGACTTCATTCCTTGTTACGACAAGTCATAGATTCAATTATTGTTCCTTTCTCTACTTTAAACTTTAAGCCTTTCAATCCCTTGAGAGTAAATGTATATTTTATCAGATAGAATAATGTAGTACTATGATAATTTGATAATTAACAGACAATTGCGTAGTCAGCACTACTTAATTGCTTATCTAAATCTCAATATATTATGCCTTGAACACATGTCCTGTTTGAATGTTTGAGGTAATGACAAACTGTCATTACCTCAAACGGTAATCATTACCTCAGATCTATAATTTATAGTAATAATTGATGGATCGTATCTTAGCTAAACACGAGGGTATTAATTTTGGCTGCTTGTAAACACTCTCATGAAACAAGTGTTTGAAATTGCTTCAAGTTTGATGTATTTGCGCCCGCTCCTCTAGAGATAAATTTGTTCGAAAACTTGCTGAATGTGAAAAGTTTGAAGCTCACTTCAATCCATTACACGAGTGAAATATTTCTTTGTTTTCTGACTTCACTGTGGGAGGACGCGACCTTACAAATCAGAAGTTTCCCATTAGCGCCACGACCCTGGATAACCGCTAACCCCGTAAGCCCCGCAGCCTCCGCCTAAACGCGCTTTTAACACATTCATCATTTTAATTGTAATCGTTTTACATCGTTTGATTGATGATAAAGAAAGATTTAACTCAAAATAGAATTGGTGGTTTAATTTCTTGTGCAAAACGTTTCTCCCAGCTATCAAGGTCACATTTTTGTTCGTTTGGTGGTCGATCAATCTTCACTGTTGTAGGAAACGATATGTTTGAAATGTAATATCGGTGCGGTTTATTTAATATACCGTCGATCAATCACTACAATACGGTGTGTATCTGGTTTGGCGGTGACAGATCGTCGTGCAACATGTGATATGAGGCAGCTCGGCTTGTCTCCGTACCACTATTTGACTCTTATTAAATACCTCCTTTCCCATCAATCTTGTATATTAAACGCCTTTTTAGAAATAATATTCTTATTATTTAGTTGTATTGGTTTTAGTAAGAAAAGAACTAAGATTGTTCTAAAGATAACTCACACATTAGCAAACAATCTCTAAGTCCGGCAGAGAAAATTTTCAAAATATGTATAAAATTAACGAAAACATTAAGTTCACCAAGAATCGGAATAAATAATGTAGGTAATTATTTAAAGATTACACAAAAGTTTTATAGCATCTGCTCTTACATTCAAAATATTATTTGAATAGGAATACAGTAGGGCCTCGATAAGCCGTACCCCGATAATCCGAACGCCTCTATTATCCGAACAGCCCCTTTTCGCTCAGACATGCAACTGTCTCATAAGGTACCGCAGCGCTACTCAGTGTTCATTCAGTTAACATGCGTATTTTAGACAAGATTAAAGAAGTTTGTTAGTTGTCAACGACAACTTGCAAAGCAGTATATCGTTAGAAAATCGACTATTTTGGCCTTCTGAAATACACACACACATATATGTATTATATACTACAAAGCTTTTAAAGTACACATATACTCAAATCCGAACACCTCACTTATCTAAACAAAGTAAAAATTTTGAGTGTTCAGATTATCGAGGCGCTACTGCGTTAGTTAGTTAGGCAATCACGTAGACGACATTCTGAATAAAGTTTAACCTTAAACTGTTTAGCTTGAAACGATTCCTGAGAGTAGATGAAACCCAAGAAGTCAAGCGAATTGAATTACGTAACTTACTATCCCAATGGAAACGTTTTAACATATATCCTTGTAGGTTTTATTTCTATACTTAGTCTGAATTACAGTGATTGCCTGTTTGAATTGATCATGGTGTGTACCCGAAGCCAGCTATTATTAAAACGAACGTAAATTATTTATTTATATCGACTATAATAAAATTTTTCTCTAAAGCGTTAATCACAACAGTTTTTGTTATACTAAGTATATAAATGTGAGAAAGTTAGCGAAATATAGCGAAGATAAGGCGAACTTACATACAAGTAGTAAGTAGTAGTACGCATTGAGTAGAATCAGTGTAAAACTTGTGCAGACGTCTGTTGAGTTCAACAAATCTATTCTTAACTTTCTAGACCAAAGATGTATTCTACATAGCCAAGCGCGAAACATTCTTCAAAGAACTTCGAGCTATGTCTGATGTATACATAAATATTTTATGTCGGTTTCTCAATCTGTAGTTTCAAAACGTTCTTCATCTAAATCTTTTATCGAACTCACTTTTTCTTATTATGAAAAGATTTGCTTAGTAATATAAGATACCATGTGTTCACAGATTTGTACATGGATCCATCCTATTTCTTTATGTGAGTGTCACAAAGTAATTAGCAATAAATATCAGAACGATATTTGTATATTAGTGAGAGCTAATACCTTGCTATTGATTGGAATTATAGAATATGTTACAATAGTCATTACCTCTAGTAACTATTATCGAACAAGCGAATCCAGTTTCATACTGCCAAAGCTCCGATAATACTAGATTAATAAAAAAAAAAATCCATTTTACGTATGAAAATAGCCCAATCTGCGGCACTTACGTGCGTGTTAAAGAGCAGTTAGTGCAGCGATTAATTGGGTGCTTAGCTGATTTATAACTACCTCCGTTCCTTTAAGTCTACGACAAGCTGGTTACTAACTTTAATATCGACTAGGAAAAAGGCGGTCAAAGAACTTTAGTGTTTTGGTGTCTATTGAATCATGTTTATTTATGCGGTCCTAAACACGTTAAAGTGAAGATAGTAAGATTTTGTATTGTTCTACTGGAAGATATTCTATAACTCTTTGCACTGTTAAAGTCAAATTGTCTTAGAATTCAACATTTAATGCCTAACTTACTTAAATTTTTACGACAACTACAAAATAGTATTTGTGCAAATCATAAAATTATAATAAACACGTTAATTAGAATAGTTCGATTTGTATAGGTCACGTTTTAAATTTGCGACGGTCGCCCGCTTAGCATTCGTGGTAAAGGTTATCTAAAACATGTGACTAACTTGCTCAGTAGGTACACTGTAAACTATTTGTACGTAAAATGAACAGCGCTCCTGGTATTTAAGCTAAGAACTATTTTTTAAATAATTTCCGTTGTCAATTTTCATAAAATGCAACCTATCTCACGTTAAGGCTCTCGTGCATGTCCCAGATTCAATTGTTGTATTGGATTATTCTGATGACAAATGTCAATTTAAAGTTATCAAAACCTGTATTTCGTTACTGTCGTTCGTGTTGCTCAGATGAGATAGAAACACAGTGGCCGCTACAATGTAAAACAAAGCGAAATACTGAACTTGCAACCTTGCCATTACTTTAGCTGTTTAAAGTTTTCTTACTAGAAAGAAGCATAAAAATATTATAATATTCTGTTCTCACTCATAAAACCAAACATACATATTATTATAGACATTAGAAAAAATAACAAAAACAAAAGTGAGACAGAAATGGTACTTATATATTATGGTAGTACATATTACAATAGCTCTGGTAAAGGCTGAAAGACCTTTCTCTCGATTCTTGTTAGATTTTCATCCATCTTTAATTGCATATCATGTCTACAATATAGTGTCACCTAGTCAGTATATTTATTCCCTGTAATTCCTTTTGACAGTTCCTTTGAAGGGACTAGAAGCCTGCATTATAATTTAGTAGTATCTTTTGATTTAATATTACAGCTAAATATATGGTAAGCAGGTATATTCTTTTAATATCATGATATAATGATGCGTGACCACAGAACGGACTTCTGTACCAGACACAAGTATTAACTGACGATACATCGTGTAGCATTTGACATATATTAATAGCTGCGGTTGCGGTGAAACGAGACATTCATTGTTCCTGTTTCTTGTACCATATCTGGACGAAATGAATCTTATCTTTTCATTGGGCTATTAGTATTACGGACAAATCTATATCTTTTGTTATCTTTATAAGATCTTACGAAAAAATATATTGAAAGAAAGAAAAACATTTATTGTGCTATAAACAAGACGTAAATAATTAATTTATAATTATTAGTAATTGCGCAATGCTTTGACAAATAATTATCTATAGCTTCAGGTAGAAACAAAACTTGAAATTGGCGATTAACTAAGTGTCGGCAGTTGAGTCGGCAATGTACCTGATGCTATATTGCGGCTATTGTACATGAAAATATTAAATAAGAGCATAGACAAGTCGCTTGATACTGCAACTTAATTACTTAATCAAATACATTTACTGATTAAAAGAAAAACACTAAAGCAAAATGAATCAAGATACATTTCCTTTTCATTATAGCTCCTATGGGGCTCTAATTCAACTTAAATAGACGGATTAGGTTTGACAAACTCTGTAGTGTCCAACTACTCCTACGACAAACTTTTCTGACCGGCTCTACACTGTTAGCCATCCCAATACTCGAAAAGGCACTCCATTATCCTTCCAACTTTAACAAACTTCATCATGCTATGACAGTTCATCGTTTATCAAACATCTCAACGACAAAGCAAAGTGATTAAAGAGTAATTGGCTCGGTACCTTCTTATGTCCTCAGCATTATGTATGACAAACTATGTAGTAATAACTTGATAAAATATTGCCGTAAACTTTCACGGAAAGCAATTCCCATAGTCGCTTGTTCTTCAAAGAGTTTGTATGGAAAACGGACAATCGGTAAGCTCACCCATCCCCGAACGTATTCACTCGAACTAGTCGAGGGGCGCCCCCTAACGGGAAAGTTTTGATTTAGTGCTTATAGCTGTCCCAGTCGGGAGAGAGCCCTCTTTAAAGTTTTAGTCGTGTAATAGAATAAAACTGTTGGAACAATGCTCGTGCTCGTATTCATAGCCTGGTTTGGTAAAGCATTATAGAAATGTATGAACTCAATTGCGGCCAGCACAGTGACATAAAATCTTTATGTAATGCAATGAATTTTACATATTTTAAATTTTTGTAGGTTACCCTTAATTGTTAGTATGATTAATTCATTTTCTTTTATATGTAGATAGACGTATAGTATTGTCACTTACTAGATAGTAATATTTACATGAAAATTCTAGAGAACAACGAAACTTGTAGGTCTGCCGGAGATAAATCCTACATCAAAATTTTCATGGCATATGAGGTATGTGGTGATTGTCCAGCTTAAAAGTTTACATTGACACTCTAAAACAAATTGGCCTTTGTCAATTCCGAAATCAAAAGACAGGTGTGATGGTATGTATCATGGTACATGGTGATAGCATAAATATAATAAAGTTAGTAGAGGTTTTAACCTCTAACCAAAATAAAAACAACATTGTGCCCACGATAACAAAACAATGGCATGTGTTCCGTCCCCGTCCGTGTAATTTCTAAACTGTTTGACCCATAAACTTGTAATTACCAACTTACGTGGCGCATGGTTAGAACTCTCAAGGACGATTATTTTAGGAACTTTTATTAAGTCCTTGATGAATTTTGTAGTCGTGAAACGAAAATGTGTCTACGTGGCTATATTTTTCTTTAACTTTTTAGGTAGGTATTTTTCTACCGAAATGACTTTGCCTGATGGCAAAAAATCGGTATGATACAGAGTGGTGGACTCCATCTCAATTGCCATCAACGAAAACTGCTGGGACGTTGGCCCTTATGTCGACTTCGGCGATGCTTTTTGACGTCCTTCTTAAACACTCGATTAAATTGAAGCTAAACATATGTTTATTTAATATAACTGGCTCTACCAGCTAATATGTTATAAAACATATCTATGTAAGTTTGAAGTGCTGAATTGTTTAATTGTAAACGATACTCTATAATCTGTACTAATATATTATCAAGAGAAAAGATTTGATTTTTTGTATGTTTGTTTGTTTGCAACGATTTAACTAAAAATGTACGTTACCGATTTGAAAAAAGTCTTTCTTGTGGGTAACATAGGCTATATTATGTTATTAGATTAACATAATAATATTATTTTCAGTCATTTTCAGAATTCGAAAAAAGATCGAATTAAACTTTTGATACCGAAGCCAAGCGAGGGTGGACCTCTAGTCTTATAATAATGACAATAGTTGTGATTGATAAGTGTCTTAAATTTCAACTTATTAACTACATTTTATCGCTAGACTGATAGATTGACGCACCTGTAACAATTTTTGTTAGCAGTCGTGTATTGGTAGTGGATACATTGTAAGCTATAATTGACTGTGCCTTTCAGTAGTTAATTTTTAAATAATAATTTATAGAAACTGGTACGTTGCTGTCATTAAAGTTATTTAAAGTTGCGTCGTATATAGATTGTAAAGTTTTCTTTCACCTTCTGTAATGCTAAAGATACCTAATCTTAGGAAGCTCATAATTCAGAAGTCATTTGGTATAATATTTAAATTAAATAAAATGTGAGCCAAAGAGTCTGTTTAATATTTAACGTGTACAAATGTTGCCAATACATATAACTGTCACAAAACTCTGAGCTATTGTCACTATAATATAAGTTTTGTAAACATAATACATCACTTTAACCCGCGAAAACAACAAATAGATACTCTTACAAAAGTTTAGTTTACCTATTATCAACTTTTATTTTCACACAAAAGTGCACGACGAGAACAGGAACAAATGGATCAACTTGAAAAATGTGTAACAATAACAAAATGGGAAAACTTGAAAGTGACATTGGACCATTAGGCAGCCATCGCCGAGTTGACGCAACGCCGGGCGCTGACGATAATGAATCAAAAGTTTTCTGCGACGCAAATGGAATACTAGGAAACTTTTGGATTGAGAATAGTCATCAGTAACAGTTCCTCGTTTTGTTTTCTAAATAACTTAAGGCTTCGCAACAGTAATGTTAAAGTAAAGTAAAAGAAAGTTCAAAATGTATCTCATTTGTTGTAGATAACATAAATTACACTAAACTTGTTATTTGTTTATATATTCGTGAGGCTTATCGAAAATTAAATCGACCGTATATAACACGTAACATTGTTTCTACTGTTGCAATAGTGTAAGTTTTGACTTCTCAAAACTCTTGTATTCGGTAAATGAAAAGAAATGACAAGTTAAATTAATAACATTAAGTTTTACGCATAGCTTACGTTATAGTACTTGGCCTACCTGGCTTTTGCCCTGTTATAGTATTAAAGCGAATATAATTCAGTTCTGATATAAATCATTTTTTTTAAATTCTGTTCTTTTCAGAGATAGAAAATATAAGTCCCGTATTAACAGACACAATGAAAATGCATTGTATTTCGTAGTACTGTGACCTTTGTGAATTTACAAAGAGGAAAGGTATATATTTCTTAGTTTTGTCTTCACAAAATTTAGACACATTGCTACAAAGAACAAGTTTTAACGAGATCCTATTGACTTGGCGCTTGTCGCACAATCCAACTTATAGAGCTTTATTAAAACTACAAAACTTTTGGCAATATTGTGAAAGCGATTTTCTCTAGCGAATTTTTTATATCTTAGCTCAGCTCAAAATGCAAATAGTGCTAACGCTATTTAAAATACAATTACCTAAGCACATAAAAATGTTAAAACGAAAGGGTAATGTTACAAATAGAGTTCGTGAAATATTCAGAATTTCGTTTGCAAATCACAATTGAATCCTTTTAAAAGTGTTTGTGTAGTTAGTGTGTGACGATGAATACGTAAAACTATTATATTTGTGCAAAATGCGCAAAGCTCTAGTTCTCAAAACAAAAAGGTTAACAAATGCTCTGTAATTTTTGATAATAATTTCTTCAGACGTTTCTCATTTTGTGTTTAAATTGTCAATAAAGGCGAGTATTTCGGCAAATTCTAGATATAACGTTTAACCAAAAGACGACTTAGGATCGGGGATTAAGGTTCTCATAATTTTATGTATCTTTAATGAGAACAATTATATATATATATATATATATATATTTTTTTTTTTTTTTTTTTATTTAGGTACACAAGACACATTACAATCGTAAAATTACAAAATATACTAAAACATAGTTTCAAACTGGATTGTAACATAACATATGTATACACGGTAAAACAATTAATTATTGTAGCAAGTAAACGGCTTCAGTTACCAAAATTACCAGTATTCTAACCTAACATACATTTAGATTAAATCTGGGCGACTCAAGTTGTCACACCAGCGGCAGCGTCGGCTAAGCCCGACTAGTCATGGAGGATGTCTTTGATTATTGAAGTAAAATTTCCGAAGTTGTTATCAAAAATATCGAGACAACTGTTAATCTTAGCAAGGTCGTTATATTGACGTGCCATCCGTGTTAAAGGGTTATAATACGAAATATTATTTTTGTAAATTTGAAGAGCAAATAAGTTCGTTTGATTAGATCTACGGGCACTAAATTTAATATTAAAACTAATGTTGGATAGCAGTTCAGGTGAATCTATGAAGGAATGTATAATTTTGTAGAAACAAGCTAAGTCGTGATAAGTGCGTCGAGAATCTAATCGCTGTACACTAAATTTACTGAGTCTAGCCTGATAGTCTAGATTTGAGCGACCGGGGTTGAGACGATAACAGAGTATCCTAAGGAATTTTCTTTGAATGGACTCAATTTCATTAATATGCACTTTATAATTCGATATTATTATCAAATGTCTAAAAAATCTGATTTAAATTATTTTTTTATAGATTTTTTTATTTAACGGCCAATATTAGTCTGTGATGAAAGACATAGTTTGTTCTAAGTATAGTATACCTATAATTTTAAAGCATGAAGAACTGATAGTACTCGCTATCATCACTCTTTATCAATCTAATAAAAGTGTGATGTCGTCATAGTTGATATCAGTACCTTCGATGTAGTGGAAGTGACAGAGCGATTAGAGAGATGGCGTGTGCTTGAAAGGTCAGGCTAAGTGACGTCAAAGAGGTATATATTATAAGATAATTATAAATCACGGGTTCAATTTATGCGTTATTCATTGATAGTATTGGTATATGGGGACCAACGGCGCGAAAAGCGGCCTGATTTTAGCTGTTTAATGTGTTTGTGGAATACGTTGAAGCTAAATGGTAAAGGTTTTTTTTTTTTATAGCCTACCAAAGTGTCTCCACTCCGCCTGATGGTAAGCAGTCAGTGGAATCCAGAAGTGGCGGCCACTATACTAAAAGCCATCGTCTTAAACTGCTGGTATGGTGGTCTCCACTATGGCGGCTGGGAATGGGGTTAGGGGAAAGGAATGAGGGAGGTGAGGAAAGAGGAAAGGGGAGAAATTGGGCCTCCGGCGCTCTCACTCACCGAAACGCAGTAGTACGGATACTATCTTCTATGAGAGGATAGTACTTCCCCGGACGATCCAGCCCAATCATGCTGAAATCAGCGTGGATCTCCTACCGTAAGAAGGAAGGTATGTGAATAAATCTGCTTAAGCCAGATGAATGATAGAAATCTTCACTCTTTAATAATCTTTGGTTCAATATTGATGATGTCATTACGATCGTTAAGCATTTTGTTAAACCTTTAAATACCTTTAATTAAAGAAACTAATTTTCATAGTCATCATCATCTCTGCCGTATGATGCCCATTCTTTAAAACAACCAATCAGAAGCTGCCTGTGTCTAGATTCTTGACTTTAATAAGTCGTTTGATTAGGTCTCATCTTATTAGTAAACGTTATACCCTGCGATTTATAGTCCCAAAACTATGTAGGTACATTCGAGAAGCTTTCGCCCGTTTCACTTAACTAACAATAAGAAACATATTATTATTGTTCTAAAGCATTCATATTATAAAGCTGTAACGATACAAATAATATGTTCGAATGTTTCAATTTTTAAAGTATTTCCTTGTTTAATTACTGACCTGAAAATCGGCCTAAATACCTATTTTCAAAATGGCGAAACTTTAAATTGCGAACGGATATCTGTAATTTTAAATGTTGAAAGTTTATATTGCCGATTAGTAGGTGTATAAGCTATGCCCAAAAGTTTAAAAATTTTAATTATTTACCAAGCAAATATCGAGGATCCTAAATATTGTTGAGAAACATACCTATTCAGACCAACTTTACTGTTTGTACAAAAATATATCTGTAGTAACGCCCTTTTCTCTTCAACAAGTCGAAGTATCTATTGCTATCACATTTACAAATATCACGTGCATGTCTTTGCCTTTTCGTCCCTTTGCGCCGTTCATTTGAATATTGCGGTAGTTTTTGTCCATGTCTCTGAAACGTCGACAGACTTACGATAGCCTAAATAACGACGTAACAGACGAATTTATGTTGGTTTATTTGGCAACTTGAAACCAGATACCAATACTATAAGCAACCTATCAAATAATACATCGCTTAGACAATACTCCTTTTACCATTTGGGTCACGTCACTCACTTACTCCTTTTCCGTCACATTTTCCTGTCAAATTATTAAATCTTTGATACAAACATGTGACGTTCTTCCTACCGATACCGCGATGATTCAATACGAGAAAGAAAGATAAAATCTTAAATAAATCAAAATTTTGAGTGTTCAGATTATCGAGGCGCTACTGCGTTAGTTAGTTAGGCAATCACGTAGACGACATTCTGAATAAAGTTTAACCTTAAACTGTTTAGCTTGAAACGATTCCTGAGAGTAGATGAAACCCAAGAAGTCAAGCGAATTGAATTACGTAACTTACTATCCCAATGGAAACGTTTTAACATATATCCTTGTAGGTTTTATTTCTATACTTAGTCTGAATTACAGTGATTGCCTGTTTGAATTGATCATGGTGTGTACCCGAAGCCAGCTATTATTAAAACGAACGTAAATTATTTATTTATATCGACTATAATAAAATTTTTCTCTAAAGCGTTAATCACAACAGTTTTTGTTATACTAAGTATATAAATGTGAGAAAGTTAGCGAAATATAGCGAAGATAAGGCAAACTTACATACAAGTAGTAAGTAGTAGTACGCATTGAGTAGAATCAGTGTAAAACTTGTGCAGACGTCTGTTGAGTTCAACAAATCTATTCTTAACTTTCTAGACCAAAGATGTATTCTACATAGCCAAGCGCGAAACATTCTTCAAAGAACTTCGAGCTATGTCTGATGTATACATAAATATTTTATGTCGGTTTCTCAATCTGTAGTTTCAAAACGTTCTTCATCTAAATCTTTTATCGAACTCACTTTTTCTTATTATGAAAAGATTTGCTTAGTAATATAAGATACCATGTGTTCACAGATTTGTACATGGATCCATCCTATTTCTTTACGTGAGTGTCACAAAGTAATTAGCAATAAATATCAGAACGATATTTGTATATTAGTGAGAGCTAATACCTTGCTATTGATTGGAATTATAGAATATGTTACAATAGTCATTACCTCTAGTAACTATTATCGAACAAGCGAATCCAGTTTCATACTGCCAAAGCTCCGATAATACTAGATTAATAAAAAAAAAAATCCATTTTACGTATGAAAATAGCCCAATCTGCGGCACTTACGTGCGTGTTAAAGAGCAGTTAGTGCAGCGATTAATTGGGTGCTTAGCTGATTTATAACTACCTCCGTTCCTTTAAGTCTACGACAAGCTGGTTACTAACTTTAATATCGACTAGGAAAAAGGCGGTCAAAGAACTTTAGTGTTTTGGTGTCTATTGAATCATGTTTATTTATGCGGTCCTAAACACGTTAAAGTGAAGATAGTAAGATTTTGTATTGTTCTACTGGAAGATATTCTATAACTCTTTGCACTGTTAAAGTCAAATTGTCTTAGAATTCAACATTTAATGCCTAACTTACTTAAATTTTTACGACAACTACAAAATAGTATTTGTGCAAATCATAAAATTATAATAAACACGTTATTTAGAATAGTTCGATTTGTATAGGTCACGTTTTAAATTTGCGACGGTCGCCCGCTTAGCATTCGTGGTAAAGGTTATCTAAAACATGTGACTAACTTGCTCAGTAGGTACACTGTAAACTATTTGTACGTAAAATGAACAGCGCTCCTGGTATTTAAGCTAAGAACTATTTTTTAAATAATTTCCGTTGTCAATTTTCATAAAATGCAACCTATCTCACGTTAAGGCTCTCGTGCATGTCCCAGATTCAATTGTTGTATTGGATTATTCTGATGACAAATGTCAATTTAAAGTTATCAAAACCTGTATTTCGTTACTGTCGTTCGTGTTGCTCAGATGAGATAGAAACACAGTGGCCGCTACAATGTAAAACAAAGCGAAATACTGAACTTGCAACCTTGCCATTACTTTAGCTGTTTAAAGTTTTCTTACTAGAAAGAAGCATAAAAATATTATAATATTCTGTTCTCACTCATAAAACCAAACATACATATTATTATAGACATTAGAAAAAATAACAAAAACAAAAGTGAGACAGAAATGGTACTTATATATTATGGTAGTACATATTACAATAGCTCTGGTAAAGGCTGAAAGACCTTTCTCTCGATTCTTGTTAGATTTTCATCCATCTTTAATTGCATATCATGTCTACAATATAGTGTCACCTAGTCAGTATATTTATTCCCTGTAATTCCTTTTGACAGTTCCTTTTAAGGGACTAGAAGCCTGCATTATAATTTAGTAGTATCTTTTGATTTAATATTACAGCTAAATATATGGTAAGCAGGTATATTCTTTTAATATCATGATATAATGATGCGTGACCACAGAACGGACTTCTGTACCAGACACAAGTATTAACTGACGATACATCGTGTAGCATTTGACATATATTAATAGCTGCGGTTGCGGTGAAACGAGACATTCATTGTTCCTGTTTCTTGTACCATATCTGGACGAAATGAATCTTATCTTTTCATTGGGCTATTAGTATTACGGACAAATCTATATCTTTTGTTATCTTTATAAGATCTTACGAAAAAATATATTGAAAGAAAGAAAAACATTTATTGTGCTATAAACAAGACGTAAATAATTAATTTATAATTATTAGTAATTGCGCAATGCTTTGACAAATAATTATCTATAGCTTCAGGTAGAAACAAAACTTGAAATTGGCGATTAACTAAGTGTCGGCAGTTGAGTCGGCAATGTACCTGATGCTATATTGCGGCTATTGTACATGAAAATATTAAATAAGAGCATAGACAAGTCGCTTGATACTGCAACTTAATTACTTAATCAAATACATTTACTGATTAAAAGAAAAACACTAAAGCAAAATGAATCAAGATACATTTCCTTTTCATTATAGCTCCTATGGGGCTCTAATTCAACTTAAATAGACGGATTAGGTTTGACAAACTCTGTAGTGTCCAACTACTCCTACGACAAACTTTTCTGACCGGCTCTACACTGTTAGCCATCCCAATACTCGAAAAGGCACTCCATTATCCTTCCAACTTTAACAAACTTCATCATGCTATGACAGTTCATCGTTTATCAAACATCTCAACGACAAAGCAAAGTGATTAAAGAGTAATTGGCTCGGTACCTTCTTATGTCCTCAGCATTATGTATGACAAACTATGTAGTAATAACTTGATAAAATATTGCCGTAAACTTTCACGGAAAGCAATTCCCATAGTCGCTTGTTCTTCAAAGAGTTTGTATGGAAAACGGACAATCGGTAAGCTCACCCATCCCCGAACGTATTCACTCGAACTAGTCGAGGGGCGCCCCCTAACGGGAAAGTTTTGATTTAGTGCTTATAGCTGTCCCAGTCGGGAGAGAGCCCTCTTTAAAGTTTTAGTCGTGTAATAGAATAAAACTGTTGGAACAATGCTCGTGCTCGTATTCATAGCCTGGTTTGGTAAAGCATTATAGAAATGTATGAACTCAATTGCGGCCAGCACAGTGACATAAAATCTTTATGTAATGCAATGAATTTTACATATTTTAAATTTTTGTAGGTTACCCTTAATTGTTAGTATGATTAATTCATTTTCTTTTATATGTAGATAGACGTATAGTATTGTCACTTACTAGATAGTAATATTTACATGAAAATTCTAGAGAACAACGAAACTTGTAGGTCTGCCGGAGATAAATCCTACATCAAAATTTTCATGGCATATGAGGTATGTGGTGATTGTCCAGCTTAAAAGTTTACATTGACACTCTAAAACAAATTGGCCTTTGTCAATTCCGAAATCAAAAGACAGGTGTGATGGTATGTATCATGGTACATGGTGATAGCATAAATATAATAAAGTTAGTAGAGGTTTTAACCTCTAACCAAAATAAAAACAACATTGTGCCCACGATAACAAAACAATGGCATGTGTTCCGTCCCCGTCCGTGTAATTTCTAAACTGTTTGACCCATAAACTTGTAATTACCAACTTACGTGGCGCATGGTTAGAACTCTCAAGGACGATTATTTTAGGAACTTTTATTAAGTCCTTGATGAATTTTGTAGTCGTGAAACGAAAATGTGTCTACGTGGCTATATTTTTCTTTAACTTTTTAGGTAGGTATTTTTCTACCGAAATGACTTTGCCTGATGGCAAAAAATCGGTATGATACAGAGTGGTGGACTCCATCTCAATTGCCATCAACGAAAACTGCTGGGACGTTGGCCCTTATGTCGACTTCGGCGATGCTTTTTGACGTCCTTCTTAAACACTCGATTAAATTGAAGCTAAACATATGTTTATTTAATATAACTGGCTCTACCAGCTAATATGTTATAAAACATATCTATGTAAGTTTGAAGTGCTGAATTGTTTAATTGTAAACGATACTCTATAATCTGTACTAATATATTATCAAGAGAAAAGATTTGATTTTTTGTATGTTTGTTTGTTTGCAACGATTTAACTAAAAATGTACGTTACCGATTTGAAAAAAGTCTTTCTTGTGGGTAACATAGGCTATATTATGTTATTAGATTAACATAATAATATTATTTTCAGTCATTTTCAGAATTCGAAAAAAGATCGAATTAAACTTTTGATACCGAAGCCAAGCGAGGGTGGACCTCTAGTCTTATAATAATGACAATAGTTGTGATTGATAAGTGTCTTAAATTTCAACTTATTAACTACATTTTATCGCTAGACTGATAGATTGACGCACCTGTAACAATTTTTGTTAGCAGTCGTGTATTGGTAGTGGATACATTGTAAGCTATAATTGACTGTGCCTTTCAGTAGTTAATTTTTAAATAATAATTTATAGAAACTGGTACGTTGCTGTCATTAAAGTTATTTAAAGTTGCGTCGTATATAGATTGTAAAGTTTTCTTTCACCTTCTGTAATGCTAAAGATACCTAATCTTAGGAAGCTCATAATTCAGAAGTCATTTGGTATAATATTTAAATTAAATAAAATGTGAGCCAAAGAGTCTGTTTAATATTTAACGTGTACAAATGTTGCCAATACATATAACTGTCACAAAACTCTGAGCTATTGTCACTATAATATAAGTTTTGTAAACATAATACATCACTTTAACCCGCGAAAACAACAAATAGATACTCTTACAAAAGTTTAGTTTACCTATTATCAACTTTTATTTTCACACAAAAGTGCACGACGAGAACAGGAACAAATGGATCAACTTGAAAAATGTGTAACAATAACAAAATGGGAAAACTTGAAAGTGACATTGGACCATTAGGCAGCCATCGCCGAGTTGACGCAACGCCGGGCGCTGACGATAATGAATCAAAAGTTTTCTGCGACGCAAATGGAATACTAGGAAACTTTTGGATTGAGAATAGTCATCAGTAACAGTTCCTCGTTTTGTTTTCTAAATAACTTAAGGCTTCGCAACAGTAATGTTAAAGTAAAGTAAAAGAAAGTTCAAAATGTATCTCATTTGTTGTAGATAACATAAATTACACTAAACTTGTTATTTGTTTATATATTCGTGAGGCTTATCGAAAATTAAATCGACCGTATATAACACGTAACATTGTTTCTACTGTTGCAATAGTGTAAGTTTTGACTTCTCAAAACTCTTGTATTCGGTAAATGAAAAGAAATGACAAGTTAAATTAATAACATTAAGTTTTACACATAGCTTACGTTATAGTACTTGGCCTACCTGGCTTTTGCCCTGTTATAGTATTAAAGCGAATATAATTCAGTTCTGATATAAATCATTTTTTTTAAATTCTGTTCTTTTCAGAGATAGAAAATATAAGTCCCGTATTAACAGACACAATGAAAATGCATTGTATTTCGTAGTACTGTGACCTTTGTGAATTTACAAAGAGGAAAGGTATATATTTCTTAGTTTTGTCTTCACAAAATTTAGACACATTGCTACAAAGAACAAGTTTTAACGAGATCCTATTGACTTGGCGCTTGTCGCACAATCCAACTTATAGAGCTTTATTAAAACTACAAAACTTTTGGCAATATTGTGAAAGCGATTTTCTCTAGCGAATTTTTTATATCTTAGCTCAGCTCAAAATGCAAATAGTGCTAACGCTATTTAAAATACAATTACCTAAGCACATAAAAATGTTAAAACGAAAGGGTAATGTTACAAATAGAGTTCGTGAAATATTCAGAATTTCGTTTGCAAATCACAATTGAATCCTTTTAAAAGTGTTTGTGTAGTTAGTGTGTGACGATGAATACGTAAAACTATTATATTTGTGCAAAATGCGCAAAGCTCTAGTTCTCAAAACAAAAAGGTTAACAAATGCTCTGTAATTTTTGATAATAATTTCTTCAGACGTTTCTCATTTTGTGTTTAAATTGTCAATAAAGGCGAGTATTTCGGCAAATTCTAGATATAACGTTTAACCAAAAGACGACTTAAGATCGGGGATTAAGGTTCTCATAATTTTATGTATCTTTAATGAGAACAATTATATATATATATATATATATATATATATATATTTTTTTTTTTTATTTAGGTACACAAGACACATTACAATCGTAAAATTACAAAATATACTAAAACATAGTTTCAAACTGGATTGTAACATAACATATGTATACACGGTAAAACAATTAATTATTGTAGCAAGTAAACGGCTTCAGTTACCAAAATTACCAGTATTCTAACCTAACATACATTTAGATTAAATCTGGGCGACTCAAGTTGTCACACCAGCGGCAGCGTCGGCTAAGCCCGACTAGTCATGGAGGATGTCTTTGATTATTGAAGTAAAATTTCCGAAGTTGTTATCAAAAATATCGAGACAACTGTTAATCTTAGCAAGGTCGTTATATTGACGTGCCATCCGTGTTAAAGGGTTATAATACGAAATATTATTTTTGTAAATTTGAAGAGTAAACTAAATTTAATATTAAAACTAATGTTGGATAGCAGTTCAGGTGAATCTATGAAGGAATGTATAATTTTGTAGAAACAAGCTAAGTCGTGATAAGTGCGTCGAGAATCTAATCGCTGTACACTAAATTTACTGAGTCTAGCCTGATAGTCTAGATTTGAGCGACCGGGGTTGAGACGATAACAGAGTATCCTAAGGAATTTTCTTTGAATGGACTCAATTTCATTAATATGCACTTTATAATTCGATATTATTATCAAATGTCTAAAAAATCTGATTTAAATTATTTTTTTATAGATTTTTTTATTTAACGGCCAATATTAGTCTGTGATGAAAGACATAGTTTGTTCTAAGTATAGTATACCTATAATTTTAAAGCATGAAGAACTGATAGTACTCGCTATCATCACTCTTTATCAATCTAATAAAAGTGTGATGTCGTCATAGTTGATATCAGTACCTTCGATGTAGTGGAAGTGACAGAGCGATTAGAGAGATGGCGTGTGCTTGAAAGGTCAGGCTAAGTGACGTCAAAGAGGTATATATTATAAGATAATTATAAATCACGGGTTCAATTTATGCGTTATTCATTGATAGTATTGGTATATGGGGACCAACGGCGCGAAAAGCGGCCTGATTTTAGCTGTTTAATGTGTTTGTGGAATACGTTGAAGCTAAATGGTAAAGGTTTTTTTTTTTTATAGCCTACCAAAGTGTCTCCACTCCGCCTGATGGTAAGCAGTCAGTGGAATCCAGAAGTGGCGGCCACTATACTAAAAGCCATCGTCTTAAACTGCTGGTATGGTGGTCTCCACTATGGCGGCTGGGAATGGGGTTAGGGGAAAGGAATGAGGGAGGTGAGGAAAGAGGAAAGGGGAGAAATTGGGCCTCCGGCGCTCTCACTCACCGAAACGCAGTAGTACGGATACTATCTTCTATGAGAGGATAGTACTTCCCCGGACGATCCAGCCCAATCATGCTGAAATCAGCGTGGATCTCCTACCGTAAGAAGGAAGGTATGTGAATAAATCTGCTTAAGCCAGATGAATGATAGAAATCTTCACTCTTTAATAATCTTTGGTTCAATATTGATGATGTCATTACGATCGTTAAGCATTTTGTTAAACCTTTAAATACCTATAATTAAAGAAACTAATTTTCATAGTCATCATCATCTCTGCCGTATGATGCCCATTCTTTAAAACAACCAATCAGAAGCTGCCTGTGTCTAGATTCTTGACTTTAATAAGTCGTTTGATTAGGTCTCATCTTATTAGTAAACGTTATACCCTGCGATTTATAGTCCCAAAACTATGTAGGTACATTCGAGAAGCTTTCGCCCGTTTCACTTAACTAACAATAAGAAACATATTATTATTGTTCTAAAGCATTCATATTATAAAGCTGTAACGATACAAATAATATGTTCGAATGTTTCAATTTTTAAAGTATTTCCTTGTTTAATTACTGACCTGAAAATCGGCCTAAATACCTATTTTCAAAATGGCGAAACTTTAAATTGCGAACGGATATCTGTAATTTTAAATGTTGAAAGTTTATATTGCCGATTAGTAGGTGTATAAGCTATGCCCAAAAGTTTAAAAATTTTAATTATTTACCAAGCAAATATCGAGGATCCTAAATATTGTTGAGAAACATACCTATTCAGACCAACTTTACTGTTTGTACAAAAATATATCTGTAGTAACGCCCTTTTCTCTTCAACAAGTCGAAGTATCTATTGCTATCACATTTACAAATATCACGTGCATGTCTTTGCCTTTTCGTCCCTTTGCGCCGTTCATTTGAATATTGCGGTAGTTTTTGTCCATGTCTCTGAAACGTCGACAGACTTACGATAGCCTAAATAACGACGTAACAGACGAATTTATGTTGGTTTATTTGGCAACTTGAAACCAGATACCAATACTATAAGCAACCTATCAAATAATACATCGCTTAGACAATACTCCTTTTACCATTTGGGTCACGTCACTCACTTACTCCTTTTCCGTCACATTTTCCTGTCAAATTATTAAATCTTTGATACAAACATGTGACGTTCTTCCTACCGATACCGCGATGATTCAATACGAGAAAGAAAGATAAATAACAAAACGGAAAATCGGTTCATGATTACATCATTGTCCCTAAGGATCGAAATAGAACGTTCCGATTTCGATATGGTATTGAAGACGTTTACAACTGTGTACGTCCCTCTGGATGTTTCGTATGTATCAGTAATGATTAAGTATTAGAAACGTATTGTAAACTAGTGTGATATGTCTGGCGTTTGACATATTAAACTTTATATTGAACGGGATAGATACGAAGTTGCATGTTTAACGAAAAATTGATTACGGTATTATATCCTTGCTGATTTTAGCACGAATGAGCCAGATTGACTGGCCTGGCCTCTCATAAAATATATCAACGTAAATTAGAAGCATCCATAGTATGCGTTCGGTGAGTGAGAGAGCCAACAATCCAATTACCACCTCAGTCCTCTTCCAATTTTTCTTCCTACTCATTCGATAACGAAGAAATAGGTTTTCAAAGGGGTAGGCAGACATGTTTTAACCATTTTGCTACTGGGTAAAATATAGCACAAGGCAAACTTATTAACAGTTATAACTGTGTTGATAGGGCTAAGGTTATTGCTCTCTTCGTACTACTACCTGGATCCACGCCAAGTGTCGCCATGTTGGGCCACGCATTTGACATCTGCAGCCGTGATAAGTGAAAATGGGTGATAATAATTTCTGATAAAAGTGTGCCGGACGGGCGGCAATCGAACCCAACACTAATGTGTTGTGCAAATCTGTGAACGACCCGCTGACGTCCTACACCTATAGGTTCCGGATACAGCGCTGCTCTTCGGAGACGTCGTGTAGGGCTTGACTATAGGGGCATACTGAAGTAAAACAAACGGTCTTGGTTCAATGGTTGAGGTGTTCTGCTTAGGCCATTAGGTGTTGAGGCTTGAAGAGTCTTCTAGGGTTACCAATTATCGGTGAACATTCTGTTCCTGCGCGCGCGCGTTTAGCTACCTTGAAACGAGAGCCGTTTGCAAGTTTTATTTTCATTATTAAAACATTACATTTTTGCCTATAACTACGTCATTTTTAGCAATACAGTAATTATCTAGGTACCGTTAGGTAGGTATCGATGATACCTAACATGAAATATCTATACTATAAATCTGAACTTTACGGTTACCTAGATATCGTAGTATAAACCTAAAATCCTAGTGCCTCCTAGACGTACTATGAACTTTATCTATTTATACTATCTAAACTACTGAACCTATTTTTATAAGTTTTCACGTACATCTAGGGAACACTATTCTCTAAAATAAAACACCAAAGTAACAATTCTTTATTGAATAAAACCTAAGTTATAGACCAAACTGACCTAAACAAAAAAATATAATTTTGTTTCTGCTATCACTTATGAACTATTTGTTTTATCAAAAAGGTAAATACATATTCGAGATTGGAACACTAAGGAGCACAATAAAAAGAAAATGATTCTAAACATTATAAATCTAGATTTTAAATTAGCACTAAATAATTTCACTGTAGAGTAAACAAAAAATTGTTTGCTACGTACGACACAAACTTTTTGTAATGGCGGTAGACGAACGACGTTTTCATTCTCGCTCACATACAAAAACTAGTGGTACTTAAAATAACTGTCATCAAATGTAATGCTAGCACACACGCACTATGTTTTTTAGCTTTTTAAGTTAACTTGGTACTGTCTATCACTGTATGCACTATTTTAAACACTATTTAATACTATTTTCACAGCTGTCGCGAACAAAAAGGAACCAAGATTTTTGTGATCTCATGAAAAATGCCTAAATTTGCTTATACAATTATGTACAGCAACATAAATAAATAGAGTCAGAAACCATCTTAATGATAAGTAGTAACTAAGAGGTTACTACCTACCATTGTGAATAGTTTCATGGACGTCGGCAGCACCTCAGAACAGTGAAGTATAGTATTCTGTGGGCAACACCATGATAATGACGTATATGCCTATTTCAACATGTATGTGACGTCCACTAGTCACAGGGGTAAGTACGGGGTTAAGTAAAACTCATTTATAGTTAATTCACTATAGCACCGGTCGCACGTCCGCTCGGTCCGGCCGACAATTTTCAATTGAACTGTGTCAACACTGTCAACTGTCATCCCCACCGCGCTACCCGCGCCCGCTACTATAAAGCTTTATTTTGATTACGGTACGTCACAATGTAAAAAAATAAAATGTTTATTTTTGTTTGCAGTATTTTTAGTGCTGTCAAAACCGCACAGTATTTTCCTAAGGGAAAGCAGAGGGCTTAGACAAGTGGCAAAAATGCTAATAGAAAAGAATATTTAAAAAAATGTAAGGGATAGACAACGGTAGGATAACGCCAACATTGTCGTTAGTTTATGTCAATCCCATACATTTTTTTATCTATTCTATTAACATTTATGCCACTTGTCCTCAAAACACAAACAATACTAGGTTGTGCAGCAATGCTTATAGTTTTTTGTAGGATAGAAACATTTCTCCGGACTACCTCAAATTGCGTAAGAAATCACCTCTGAGAAATCTCTCTGTGATTTACGTCGTTTAGTGCGTTAATCTAATGATTACTGACCCTCCTCTTCATCTATTATGTGTGTAATCGTCATGCTTGGCAGGTGAATTGGTGATCGCATTAACGTTACATTTCTCACGATACTCTGTTACCTGTCCTAATGATTTTGCTACTTATCCAAGTGTTGATTTGAAGTAAAGTATATAGCTTGTACTATAGTATATAGCGTAATATGTTAGCATATACTTCGGTATTGAGAGGTGGGGTCTTTGCTGCCCGACGCTTTTACCTTTAGGGATAAAACGTAATATTTATAACTATGGATGAATATTAGGGCTGGATCCCACGTAGAACGACTCAAGATCTCATAAACAATTCTGATGTATGAACTAACTATGTCAGTGGTTTTACCTTCTAATATAAACGGGGGATTTAGCGTTGGCTCCGTGCGATAATATTACTATTTTACTTTATGTTAGTGTTACCATCTCGGGTCGCTCTCTGCATTTTATTGCTATTCAGATAGACACGTCTAGAGAACTCATAAAATATATGAAATATTACCAACTAGCGCCATTCATGACGTCTGAATTTATGACGTTCTAATCTTAAATTTGCTGATATTGGCAATATCGAGTTTTATGATATGGATATTCTTACGACGACATCTATCAAACGTATCTTGCATATCGATGCAATAAGTTTGATTAAACTATGTACTTAAGTGCCAGCCACTTGGGTCGTGGCATGTTTAATAATGTCTATTTTAGAAAGTCAGTATGAAATATATTAAAATGCAAAATACACAGTGGCTTGCCAATAAGTAATAGCGGCGATATCTTCTTTTGTAGCTGCTGATAAATTTTGTGTTGAGAAGATGGTACTAAATTTAAAAACTGTAAAATCTTGATGACGAAGGCTTTCTCCAACCTTCTCCAATTTACCCATAGAGTGCCACCACCTTTGGTCATAATTAACTTTAATACTGATGAATTGTTATAGACGAAGTAATTTAATAGAAACATTTATTATTTAAAATTAAATATGATTAGAAACATTATCAAATCAATCAACAATTTGTATAATTAGATTTAAAAGAATCTAATGCAAAACATTGTGTATATTGTAATTAAAAATTTGGCGGCTATAAATCAAATTTACACGTTTGATTATACGGGTAAATTAAATCTCGTTGGCATTCGAGCACATCGTAAAATAACAGGTTAAGCACCCGTCGAACAATTTAATAACATTAAAATGGCCGGTGAAAATGCTCCGGCGTTGTATTTAATTAAGCCACGGTCCTTTTGTTCAGCCCTTTATGTAGGGTGTGTGCCCAAAGAGTTTTATTGCATGTTATTATTTCCAGACATTGTTCCAAATTGCTAGAAGATGAGGTACTCAGTAACATTTTATCACTTTGTATACGTTGATATGATATATTAAAAATTAATTAACTTTTAAATATTTTATTATGTTGGCTGTGCCCGGCGACGAGGATATATTTTAAGACTCCTTCATTTATTACACTTACACTCATCCACTATTTTATCACGCACTCAGCGCTTACGTCTTCAAGAATCCTTTTCTTTCAAGAATCAAGAAGCTTTGGCGATTATGTACTCATCACGAAAATATCTTGAAAACAGCTAAAGGCACAGTGAGTACTAAAGTCAAATAAGAAAGAAAATAAATTATTGTGTAGTAATAATAATAAAACACGCGAGCTAAGCTTAATATCTAGTATGCCTATGGCTGCACCGTAGAAATACTCATGTACCCTAATGCCATCATCACGAAAAGATAAAAGTTTAGTTTTAGCCATTCTATACTTTATGTTAAACTAGCTGCGCCTTACGGCTTCGCCCGCGTGTAAAATTTGTTTTGTTGTATCCCTCGGGAACCAGATAGATTTTCGAGATAAAAAGTAGTCTATATTCGTCTCCGGCACCGAATCTATCCAAATATAAATTTTCATCAAAATCGGATCAGCCGTTTAGGCGATCTATTCCCAACCAGTACCACGGCGCTGAATACAAAGACACACACATACAAACTTTTGCATTTATAATAATAATAGGATATAAACGATAATATGTTTCTCATTAGAGTACCGGGAACATTACCTTGTAGGATATTTTTTAATGCAACGCTTGAGGCTATAAACTGAAGACAACAGGCTCTTTATTTATTTTATATTTCGCAAAACTCGTGTTGTTTAAGAATTTTTAGAGGCCAACTTTCAGCATCCATTTAACTACATCAAATTTATTGCTGAAATGTCAATTTTGCTGGAAATTCTGATCTGATTTTTCTGAAAAAATTTGGCCTTATCGTCATTATACTTCTACTGCAGGTCAAGGAACTCTTTTTATATTACGAAGTCATAAACGTTCATCAACATTCTTCTCAAACCATAAAATAATATCGAAATTATTTTATTAACAAAGCTGATCAAACTATTATCCCATAACCAATATATACCAAAATACCATAACCAAGTCCCTCAATATTTGTCAATCATTTTCAAGTTAAATATCGGTATGTAATCAAAATATTTAATCATTGGTCAGAGAACAAACATATAAAACCTATTGATTTGAAAACCATGTGTTCGTATCGCGGTTGATGGAGCGATCAGTACAAATCTAAAAGAGAAGATTGAAACGGGATGCAATTATACTGATGCCTAAGGCGTTTCTAAATAATCGTAAATCAAGGGGTGGTTATCATTAACTTTTTAAACAGTAATTGAAGATCAAAATGTGACAGAAAAAGCTTTTACATGGTATGTATTGCTATTGATTTTTCGATGTTTTATAAAATATAGATAGAACAAGACCGCTCTCTTTTTGGCTGAATTTGACGCAAAAGGACATTTACTTCCAATTATTAAGTATTCAGTACCTACAAAATATTATAGACCCTCATAAGTATGTAAATATGAGCACGAATTTCAATAATTCTTTCAATTATGGAAGGCAATTTGGTGTAGCTAAAGCGTAGACATCGTAGCTGTCATATGTTTTAAGATAGCTACAAGAACGCCTACGGTTAAATACATAGTGAGCTTTACGATGCGCAGTTATGACGTGCTTTTGATTTGCTTTTATATAAAACCGTTAACTATCGGTGAATTCAAACAATCTTGAACTATAAACCCATGAAATATTCGCATATAAAAATTGTAATATTATTATGTGTTAATTCAAGAGATTAATCTATCTACGCAACAAGTTTCACTCTACATTTACGTTTCATTATGTAATAAATTAATCAGACATCTTTACAAATGTTGAATTTAGATAGATCGATACTATAATACAAATAATAGTGACCTCGTTTAGATACACGTGTACCTAAATGTATTTTTGATTATTGCATAGTGTGTAATTTTGTTAATAATGGACAGTTAAAAGGTGATAAGTTTTATTACAAATACAAAATGGAATATAGTCCCTGCAAATCGCCATCAAAGCCAGCTCATGAATGTAGCTCTATTGAAGTTGTTTCCACACCTGAGATCCAGAAATGGATGTCGTCGATTGAGCTATATCTAAATGAGGTATGCACTATTGCCTCGGAAGGTAAGCTCAATTCGGACCAAAAAATGAAGATTTCGAACCTGTGTCGTAAAATTGGACATGGATCATCGCAAATGGCAGTTCTGTACCAATCGCTTAAACAGAAAGCTCTCCTAACGTCCAACTCTATGGTAGCCCTTCAAGAAAAATGTGACCTATCGGATCATATTTCAGACCTCAAGCAATCGATTCAGGTATCCTGTACTGCAAGAAACCCTTCATTTGCCGAAATGGTAAAAAAGGGTTCAAATACTTTTGTTCAGACCTCTAACTTAAGCTCCGTTGCAATTTATCCTAAGGATAAATTAAAGTCAAGCGAGGAAACTAGGAACCTAGTTCAAAAAATTATATGCCCAGAACAAATGAAACTGCAAGTACGAGGAGTACGGAAAACAATAAATGGTGGCGTAATAATTAGCACAGAAACGAAAACCGACATTGAGAAGGTAAAGAACGCAGTCCAAGTCTCGACATCTGAGCTTACGGCAGATGAACCATACAAAAGAAAACCAAAGATTGTGGTAGTAGGAGTACCTGCTACAATGACCGAAAATGATGTTTATAAATGTATTTTCGAACAAAACATTGCTGACAAACACCCATCTATGTCCTTGAATTCATTTTTAGCATTAATTAAATTAAGTCATAAATCTGGCAGGAAAGACGCGTCGACGTGCAATTATATCATTGAAGTACCAGCCATTATACGTAAAGCCCTAATAACCCAAAACAGAATTTTCATAAATTGGACTTCCTGCCCGGTTAGGGACTTTACCCTAGTGACGAGATGCTATAAATGCCATCTGTATGGTCATGCTGCTAAGTCATGCAGAGAGCAAGGTCCTACGTGTGTACATTGTGGCGAAATAGGACATGCAGTATCTGATTGTACTAAGAAAAACCACTCGCCGATATGTGCAACATGCCTACGATTCAAAAAGCCAAGTAATCATAAAACGGGTGACGATGAGTGTCCGGCTAAAAACGCGGCAGAACAGAGATACATTAACTCTGTTGATTATGAGTGCACCTAGAACTAAATTAATATTTATTAGATTATTTAATTTATTAAGAAATAGCATAACTATGGTATGTGTCTTATTCAAAATATATTATTATAGATACCTATTAGAATTATAATATGTTGAACGACTTATCATCAAAATTAAAATAACCTTTTAACATTAACTTATGTAAACATCTTAATTCATAACAATAAAATACCTAATATAAATAATGCCTTACCTCGAACATATTGTATTTATACAGACCTAGATAATAATGCTGATGCTTAAATATTACATACTCTAGCTATGTACCTAAATAATTAATTGCATCATCTGATTTACACAATATTGATTATTGAAATATATTTTTTTTACGCAAATTATTTTTAAGATTTACATGTATTATTTTTATTATCTTTGTAATTTATTAAATCGTATTTAGTTTATATTATAAGTATGTAGTCTTTAAAATATGTATATAAGAATTGTAATTCCGATGGTGGCCAAGATACAAGCATTTGCTTAGTTTGGGACCAAAGGGAACCTACCATATTGTATGTAATTTATATATTTATTAATTGTAATCCTGATGGTGCCCAAGATACAAGCACTGGCTTAGTTTGGGACCATAGGGAAAGTACTTATATTGTATGTAATTTATATTTAATTAATAAATTGAAATTAAATTAAATTAAAATTAAACTTATAATATATTACTGTTCTAAAGTTTGTGTTATACAAACTTAAGTCAATAGAACAATTTGATTATTAGAAAGAAATTTAATTATAACAACAAGTAATGCTTGATTGTAAAATTGTGCAAAACCTTTCGTTAGGGAAAATGTTCTTATGATGGTTGTGAAAAAAAATGGCTACGTCCCGCTTGGACAACATCTCGTTTCGTAACCCAAATAAAATATCTACATAAAGTCGCATTTGGTAAACTTTTCACTTTTTCCTCTTCGGTAAACTTTTGGTTTCAAAACGAGGTAACGGGATGCAGCCAAAAAATGTGCTTCCATTGCGCCACAGAGGCAGTCAAATGAATGTTAATTTATAACCCAATACCAGCTTGAAAACTATTATTAATAAATATATATATCCTGGACATAGCTACCCTTTAAACGGTAATATTTGTCATGTCATAGTCATCATATTAAACGGGTGGATCGGTGCCCTTAGTAGGATGTACTAACTCGTAAATGCTGAAATAAAACAGTAAAATAAAAGCAGCTACTATTTATAATCCTTAATTTCCTTAGTAATTCTATCTACAAATTATACATTCCTTAGGCATATCTTGCAAACACGATTACAGCGGCAGATGTGAATGTTGTCTGTGTAGTATGTAACGTGTATATCCACAGTAATTACAAGCCCATTGTTCGCCGTAGTGGTGTCTATCAAGGAAATTTACAGTCACTTGCGGTGACCACGTACGGATATTGAACAATTTCCTATAATACTATGTAATTGCTTTAATTTCTACGAGCTAATATTCTTCATGATAAGTGCTAGTGGTAATAGGTTGCTAGAATATTCGATTAGTTTGATTGTTAAGTTGATGTAATTTATGTTCTAATTTTAATTTAAATTATACCCCTTTAGAGCTTACTATAATGTGGTATGTGTTTAACAAAACATTTACGTTCATCCTATAGGGAGGATTGACAGATTTATCAGTCACCACAATTAACTGGCGCATTAATGACCACAATAACGTTTTTATTACGTAGGTAAAGTTACAGCCTGTTACTTTCTTGCAATAAATTCAAAATAAACATTTCCGAAAGTTATATTTTGTCATTACTGAAGACACGATGTATGCCCGTAAAGAACTTTGACTTCTACTCAAAAGTAAAAGATTTATATTAAGTTATGCAAAATTATACAATAGTAATAGTTCGTATAGTATAGTATCTCAGAGTACAATAGTCAAAGCAAGAATGCGTTTCAACTCAACGAGTTCATAACAGCTAACTCGTCACGTATCAATATAAGTTCACTTTGAGCGCTATTCGAAAGGATTTCTTCGAAACGTAATATAAAGTGTATAACAAATACCAAACATAGGAAGGGACTTTTATATACCTTCATACAAGACGACATGTACAAACATACACAGGCCCGAATATTGTTATTATTTGACATAATCGTCACGCTTGCTAGTTAGAGTGGTTGAAGCGCAGTAGTGCCTATCTTTATACAAAACGTTACTGCTAATCATATAAGTCGTAATATGTCCACTCCCAGACTTAAGCACTACTGTTCGCCCTGTGTTAAAAGTTATATAACCACCATTTTATGAGGTTTAACCACCATTCGGATAACTTATCCGCTAGTGACGCGCTTTACTAAGTTATTCAATCTCCATGTGATACATAATTCAAATGGGTGCTGGTCATTTCCCGAAGCGTAGTTATTAGTTATTCTATTATGCTACTACACTGCCTCATGTTAAATTAAATATGCGTTCGGATGTTAGGATGTCTAAAACGACGCTGTTTTTAATAAAAGTATAAAATTAATACGATCCTAGGGAGTCTAGGGAATGTTTTCTTTAGCTTTCAAGACAACACTTTTCAAAAGATATTCTACAGGTTTTATTCAGCAGGTGACAAACAACACTATCCAAGATATGTTACAAAACTTTTCACTGTTGATGAAGGAATTTTAGATTTTAAAATTTAAGGAATTCTCAAATTTAGGACACTAGCTATTTTCTACCTCTAGATAGATACGAGGAGGCTCCGAACTGATATTAAGCGTTGTCGAACTGATATTCTACAGGCTTACACAGCACGACCCGAGTACCTGTCGTGCAATTACAAAATTAGCAATGCATAACTAGGATAGCGATAGCAAGTCGTTGCCATCGGAATTGATAGAGTCAGTAAGGTACATACACTCGACGGGCACCGTGCCAAATAGGGGTTTCGGAGTCTGTCTAGAAACTTATTACTTGGTACAGTTTCACCGCAAGCTTGTCTTATTAAATACATTAACAGTAGTTTTATCTATGACTACCTGCTTTGAGGTTCTTGCCAGAATACATAAAGTTACCGTGCCGTATTTTGGACGTCGCTCGTCGGCGCTATACGCCAAGACTGTGGTCTAGGTAACTATTCTACATAATACTTAAAAGTGTCAAAAAAGGCATGTTTAAGAGCACCAGTGGCCAAACGATACTTATCTAGAACCCTTTTTATCCCACCTCCATTCCCTTCTGCCTCAGTGTATTCAACACTAAATGAACTCAATCTACATTTCCAATATGGAATACTTACCTAATGCCCTAACATCTTGCACTTCAGTAATTTATTAATAACTTCCTAATTAGTTTGTATTGGATCGTGTAACAGCAACAGTTGGCAATTATTTCATGATTAAATCACAAATTGTACAGATGTTACAAGTAAATTAGATCTTAATTAACAATATTATTAGTTATACCTCCACTTCACTATCCTCTTAGGTTAATATGAGAGATTTGATTCACAGTTGTATTAGAAAATTACGAGTATAACGTGTATGATTTATATATAGAAATGATACACGATATCTACGTGTATTGCTCACTATTACAATACATTGCAATAATTTCATCGTCATTTTCAGCCGAGAGACTGTCTAATAGACTGATAGATTGACGATTGGCTGTTCGATCAAAGTAAAGATGCTTTAGATGTATAGGCCATTGCCTACATATTATTAAAGTACCTCAATCACCATATTAGGTAGTATTATAGGTACCTATCTAATGAGAATACAATGATGATGAAGTCTATTTTTTAACCGACTTCAAAAAGGAGGAGGTTATCAATTCGGGTCGTGTCTTTTTTTTTTTTTTTTGTATGTTTGTTACCTCATATCTCGGTCATTTATGAACCGATTTGAAAATTTTTTTTTTATTTTAGAGGGTATACTCTGAAATTGGTCCCATTTTTTTATTATAAGAAATGGTTCAGTGGTTGTATGTTTGTTACAACTTAACTCCGTCATTTATAAACCAATTTGGAAAATTCTTCTTTTATTTGAAAGGGTATACTCCGAAATGGGGTCCCATGTTTTTTTTATAAAGAATGATTTAGTAGTTTGGCTTCAATTTAATATTTTGTAACAAAACGTTTGCAAGAAGTGAAGACGTGTAAAGCAACAAGTCGATGTCTTTTGCGACGAATTATCTGACATTGACATGTCCATGCTACAAGTGGGAAGTGATTTTCAAAATTCATTTTTTGTTGAAACGAAGTGGCCCTGGATGAGTGACCATTTGCGTGATTTCATTTTCAGCGTCTTCATTTTTTAGAAGCAGTAGACTATGATTATTACTATAATTTGGTAGTCGTTAAGCCAAGTTGGAGGTCTTATGGTCGTGAGAAATTACAACAGCAACGGGCGGCCTTAAACCTGCCTTTACAGCACCACTGTTTATTTTTTGTATATCTGAGCGATTGCTCGGTCAGTTAAATTATGATTTTTGATGATTCTTTATTGTTGGTAAATCATCACTTTTTTGTTTTGATTTGTGGTTTCTGGGATTCAGGGTTTAGCGATCGAGAAAGTGTTGACAAGGACCTTATATCTCTATTTACAATCTTACCTCTCGTCTCAAACGGCGCGGCGCTGTCTCATTTGCGCAGCATGTTTAGTAGGTCTACCCATATTGAATATATTTATACACAATTAATTCCCACTAAAAGTTTAAAAATAAATTTATTTTTAAAAAAAAAAAGGAAAACCGACTTCAAACAACACCTACATGTTCAATCCTTAACTAAAAAGTAGAAAATAATATTTTAATTACTTCATAGCAAAGAACATTAAAGGGGAATCAACGCAATCCTTAATACCTATAATACTTTACTATTTATAGTTTTTAATCAGTTATTTTGGAGTCGGTGCCAGCCAAGAAGGATCTTTAATTCTGTCTTTGCAACCAACTTTTGTAATGCACGGGGCGGTAATTGCACGCGTGGGGGATATGCCTGAGTGCACTACCCGAACGCGGTCATACTCGTGAACGCAGACGTCATTGATAGTTGTGTTCAGATATACATAAAAATTTGACGCGCACTTATCAGATTACGTTCGATTTCTTGTATTAAATCTATATTTTTCATTCATATATTAATAGATTATTCAAGTATATTTTTGCTAGTAGGTAGGTCATTTTTATGAAGGTCATTATGATCCTTCTTGGCTGGCACCGACTCCAAAATAACTGATTAAAAACTATAAATAGTAAAGTATTATAGGTATCAAGGATTGCGTTGATTCCCCTTTAATGTTCTTTGCTATGAAGTAATTAAAATATTATTTTCTACTTTTTAGTTAAGGATTGAACATGTAGGTGTTGTTTGAAGTCGGTTTTCATTTTTTTTCTAAAAATAATTTTATCTTTTCCTTAAATTCAATTTTGCTAATAGGTACTTATTTATTAATTTATATATTTTTTAATTTTATTTACGTTTGTATACCACACGGGATAAAAACTTTGTGTGTACAAAATATTCATGTTCATATTTGTAAAATTTAACGATACAGAGCTTGTTTTCTATCGAGGGACCCGTTTAAAAAAGACAATCAAAGCTGCTCAATTTGCTTTTTACGGGTTTAAAAGTTATTATGATTATAGTCTTTACAATAAATGTATTTTATTATTTTATACTTTCTTCTATTAAAACAAAGATTTCATCACTGTGATTTAATGTATAAATAATAATACCAGGTTGTTTATTGTCTCACTGCAGGGAAAAGGCCTCTTCTCAAATAGAGAAGTCATGAGTATTAATCACCACGCTTGCTAAGGCGGATTGGCAATTTCAGACTTTTGAGTCCAGGTTTCCTCACGATGTTTTCCTTCGTCGTCAGTTAGAAATGTCTAAGATAAATTTAGATAGTACATATGATTTGAAAAATCATATTGGTACTTGCCCGGAATTACCAATAGGTATGATTTTTGACTTTTTGTGTTTTTCAGTGTTGTATCACTTTAGTTATAAGTAATACAGAGTAGGTACATATTGGTGCTATATTTCGGTAAATTTATACAGCATCTTTCAAGTTCATCTTGCCCAGCTCTAGCATACACCGAGATCTAAAAAGAAGCGTTCTCGACTAACCAATAAACAAAGATGCTCAGTACATGTTGATCCTAAAGCTAATGCTTTATTGAAGCGATTCGGCGAGATTGAGATTTATAACCTGTACCTTTCAAACTAATGAAGTTCTATTGGTTCTATCGTATTTCCACTGCATTAAGTTCACAATAAATAACCTTTTCTACGTTTTCGTTCTTTTTTTTATTTAGACTGTGTAGTATTATTATAGACAAGCTGTGCGGGCGCGATTTCACTCGCGTCTTTGCTTACTGCTGTGCTCCCGTCGCCAGTAGCGTGATGTTACATAGCCTATTACCTTTCTCGAGAACTGGGCTATCATACGTAAAAAGATTTTTTAAATCCGACTGTTACGTCCAGAGATTAGTGCGTTCAAACAAACAAACTCTTCCGCTTAATAATAGTATAGATTAATTTTAATTAATGCTAATGGAATTAGACGAACAGAATATAATCTTAAATAAGTCTGTATAAAGTAAATTAATATTTCTCTCGAATCGGAAGGTCAAAACTTGAATCAAGTTTGCAAACAATACTACTTTCAAGGCTTGGTAATGTTCACTACCATCTGTGACCAATACAAGTATTTATTAAGTTCTACGCTCAAACCAGTTGGAATTAATTAAAGCCAAACCTATAGAAACTATGCAGAATATTGTAGAATCGGATAGTCAATAGCTATACCAATAATATTTTCTGTAGGTACCAATATTTATTTATTTAATATAAGTACACCATCAGTATAAAACCACATGAAAAACTTAACTACATCACTCATGATTCCTTAAATAATTGTAATTACACATATAATAGGCATGCATAGCATTGTGAATATGGTAACATTAAATTAAGGAGGATTACATACTAAATTACTCTTAATGTTTCATATTTCATGTATTAGATTAATTTCGAATCTGCCTATCACGCTTTTTATTCGCGAAGGAGTAGGTAATAGTGTGTATTATAAATTATTCGCTATGCTGGATTGATATAACAAAGATCAAGCTTGTTGCCATTTTCCGCTAACAATTTCATACTCAAGCCTAACATTGAGAAAACGACAGAAACTTGGATTGTATACGCCTCTGCTGATTACTTAAAAAAAAAGAAAGTGTGAGGAGGATATGTATTTAAATATTTTTAGTAACATGTGTCTTCTTACTGATATATAGGGCCCATTAAAATATACGTCCCCTAAACACCAAAGATATCATTACAGTATTACCACACAATTCCTAAGGCAATCAAACTACTAGTCGTAACTTAGTAGTTAGCTATTAACGAGCGTTGTTTGCGTATATACACGAACGTGTAGGGACCTCCCCATAAGTCTATTACCGGAGCTTTACCCGCAAACCCTCCATTTCACGCCGAATTCGATTCACCTAATTGATCTCCACTTAGGAAACTAACTCCCAGGCGATTATGCAGCTACCCACTGTACTGATTTAAATGTGTGTGTCTAGGGAAATTGATATAAGATCTAATGGGAAGTATGTCTAAAATATTTATGCTATAAGCGAAAATAAATATTTTGATTATTTTGGTGTCTTATTTATTATTAAGAATTGAATATTCTTAGCATGACAATTTCCTAAACATTACATTTAAGTGATATAACTCATACTTTCTTCACTTGGCAGGTGAATTGTTGGTCGCAGTAAAGATAGTTGTATCACTAGACGCTGTTTGCCATCTTGTATGATGTTTAATTACCTGTAGCTTACTCGTGTTATGGTTTGACCGCATTCGTTGCCTGCGCTATAATATTTTTTACATAACACGGGCAAGTATCATTGTGAGTGTTTTATATTCATTTTATGTAGATACTTTAAGTTTATCTTTAGCTATTTCTGATAACAGTAAAGAAAAAGATCGCGAAGAAAACTGGTCTAATAATAAAACTATTTTTAGAAAAAAAATGAAAACCGACTCAAACAACACCTACATGTTCAATTCTTAACTAAAAAGTAGAAAATAATATTTTAATTACTTCATAGCAAAGAACATTAAAGGGGAATCAACGCAATCCTTGATACCTATAATACTTTACTATTTATAGTTTTTAATCAGTTATTTTGAAGTCGGTGCCAGCCAAGGTATCAAGGATTGTGTTGATTCCCCTTTAATGTTCTTTGCTATGAAGTAATTAAAATATTATTTTCTACTTTTTAGTTAAGTATTGAACATGTAGGTGTTGTTTGAAGTCGGTTTTCATTTTTTTTCTTAAAATAATTTTATTTTTAAACTTTTAGTGGGAATTAATTGTGTATAAATATATTCAATATGGGTAGACCTACTAAACGTGCTGCGCAAATGAGACAGCGCCGCGCCGTTTGAAAGAAAGTAGAGACGAGAGGTAAGATTGTAAATAGAGATATAAGGTCCTTGTCAACACTTTCTCGATCGCTTCACTTCTTGCAAACGTTTTGTTACAAAATATTAAATTGAAGCCAAACTATTAAATCATTCTTTATAAAAAAACACATGGGACCCCGAGTATACCCTTTCAAATAAAAGAAGAATTTTCCAAATTGGTTTATAAATGACGGAGTTACTCGTAAGTTGTAGCAAACATACAACCACTGAACCATTTATAATAAAAAAATGGGACCAATTTCAGAGTATACCATATCAAATAAAAAAAAAAATTCAAATCGGTTCATAAATGACCGAGATATGAGGTAACAAACATACAAAAAAAAAAAAAAAAAAAACATACGACCCGAATTGATAACCTCCTCCTTTTTGAAGTCGGTTAAAAAAAGACTGAATTGCCTTTACCTAGCATAGTGACTAAAGTTCATGTCTTCGTAATATGAAAAGACACGTTTAATATGAGGTTGAATAATAATGACCAATATTTATCGCCAAAACTACAGACCTAGATGCGCACTAAACCGTCATAATCATATTTCCCTTTGGATTCAAAATCAATCACCCGATTCAATTGGAAAACACGTAGCAAAGGGTTTATTTACTTAAATACGAGTTTAACCACCAATCGATAGTATTTACATAGTAGGCCACTTGGCAAGACTTAGATCATTGAAAGCCGGATATTGGTAGCACTCGGCAGTAGGTTGGCCGTTCATGTTCCAACCTAATTGGATGGGGCATTCAGTTTTATATGAGCCCACTTCATGACGTACGAACCAATAAAACGTAGAGCGGAGCATTCAATAAAGAGACTTATTTTTGGTACATTTGATTTGATATTAGGTTTTTGCAATTGATTCAAGGAGATAAGTTGGTAAGTATTTATATTCAAAGATTGCTGATAAAATTTAGTTACTCTTTGGTCTAAAAAATACACTATCTATTCTTATTTAGTTATATCATAATTTAAAATAAGACATGACCTAGTTTTATTCCAAACTAGGTCAAATATTTATATTAAGGTGACATTTTATTATAGATTATCGAACGATCTTGAATGAAATTACACCAAATACGTATATCTTGCATTGCCCGCCACATTTATCAGTTTGTCAGTCAACCTTAGAACCTTGTAAGGGGTCAGCCTATGCTACGTCTTCCTGGGGATTGCAAAAGGCAACCGATAGATGAGGGACGACCGTTTAAAGTGGATATACTTGAGGTTAACCGCTGTGGGCTTTTTCCGGTTGAAATGATGATCATAACTATGTATATAAATTAAAAGCCCAATTTCCTCCTTCCATTTTTTCTCACCTCCCTCAATCCCATTACCTAGGTAGGCTGCCCTTGCATTGCTCCTGCAGTGCAAGGGATTGAGTCTTTAATGAGTAACAATGACCACTAACCATCAGGAGTGTCAAATTAAAAAAATAACATTTTAACATCTATACATATAATAAAAATGTAACCGATCGCTGTCTGTACATGGAAGATATATGAGAAAAAATACTATTAGGACCTATATCAACGCAAATAGAACCCAAAACAATGATTGTTACAATTTTTGTCTGTTTGTCTGTTTGTCTGTGCGTTTGTTCACGCTAATCTCAGAAACGGCTTATCCGATTCAAATATGGTTTTCACTAATATATTGTGGTAAGCTTCACTTAACATTTAGTGTTTGTTTCATGTCAATCGGTTCATAAATAAAAAAGTTATGCCAATTTCAAGAATCACATCGAACATTCGTTAATTTACTACGAAATCTTATAGAAGCAGAGATTTTAACAGGTTGCGGAATAGTTGATAGTGTTTTTATTCCTCGGATTCCTGTCATTCTAAACAATCTTTCGTTTAGTTTTAAACGAGTCCAGTTTCCAGTGAGCCTATGTTTTGCGATGACTAATTAATAAAGCCCAAGGTAAGACACTAAAAGTTGTGGGTGTGGATCTAAGTATTAGCTGTTTTTCGCACGGTCAGCTATAAGTGGCTCTATCACGTGTTAGCATTCCTAGCAGCCTGTATGCTTTGATCCCTGATGGCTATACGTCTAATCCATACATCCATACATATTATAAAAGGCTTTGTCCTGATTGACTGACTGACAGACAACGTACAGCCTAAACCGCTGGTCGTAGCGACTTGAAATTTGGAGGGTGTGTTTGTCTTAGTGTCTAGAAGTGTACTAAGAAAGAGTTTTAAAAATTCAACCCTTAAGTGTATGAAAAGGGCAGCTAAGCTTTGAAATTTTGTTTTGGAATTCTTTTATTTAAATAATAAATATCCTCATATTTTTTTATTAACTGGGGTGTATTTATACGGGTGATATAAGGGATGAAATATTGTATGGAATGATCTTTGCTTTTGAAGTTGGCGACTTGAAATTTGGAGGGAGGGGGAGGAAGAGTAAAGGAAGGGAGAAGTGAGGGGAAAGTGCGGGGGTAGTGAGGGGGAAGTTAGGGAAAAGAGAGGGGAAAGTCAGGGGGAAATCGACTGCCTCTGTATTTTGGTGGTACTGTGTATCGACTGCCACACAGAGGTCGCGGGTTCGATTCCCGCTCAGTGCAAATATTTGTAGCATGAACATGTCTATTTGCATTGGTCTGGGTGTTTCTATGTATAATATGTATGTATTTAGAAAAATAAAAGTATTTAAGTATTTTTATCCGTATTCTTATGTATGTATTTAGATGTATATGTATGTATTTAGAAAAATAAAAGTATTTAAGTATTTTTATCCGTATTCTAGAACTCAGAATACAAGCATATAATATGCTTACTTTGGGTCTAGATGGCGTTGTGTAACAAAAAAAAAAGAAAAAGGGAACTCAGGGGGATGTGAGGAGGCAGTGAAGGGCAAGTGAGGGGTAAGTGAAGGGCAAGTGAGAGGTAAGTGAGGGGGAAGTGAGGGGGACGTAAGGGAAAGTGAGGGAAGTGAGGAGTCTGTAAGTGGTAAGTGGGGGGTGAGTGAGTGGGAAGTGAGGGCAAGTGAGGAGAAGTGTGGGGAAAGTGAGGGAGATGGGAGGGAGACGGGAGGGGAAGGGAGTGGAAGGGAGGGGAAGGGGAAAAAGGGAGAGAGGAAATGAGGGAAAGGGGAAAGCTATTGTAGTGAAAATTTGCCTTTGTGTATGGTATATTGTTTTACGGGGGATATCTTTAGGTAGGTGAAAGAGGGTTTGTACGAATGGTGATGATGATGAGATTAGAAATAGTATGCAAAACAGTATTTAAACAATATAAAAATGTCTATTAAAAAAACAATATTCATGCGAGCGCAGCCGCGGGCAGAAGCTATACATATATAAAAACGGTCACTCACTCACTCACTCATCACGAAATCTCAGAAACTACAAGTGCTAGGAGTTTCAAATTTTGGAAATAGGTGCTCTCTAAGACGGGATTTTTCGAAATTCATTTCCCTGGAGTTTAAAGGGGAACAAAATTTGTATGAAGCTTCTATAGTTTTTAAACGGGAGTTTTGATAATACGATTTCCAAACTAGGAACTATTCTTATTAATTGGGAAAATAGGAGTGACAAGTTTCGTTAAATATCGCAAAATTTCGTCTGTTTTAGGGGTAGCGAGTGAATAGATTTAAATCGGTTTCGCCTTAGAGACGGATTATACTGATATTTATTACTAATACAAAGTACGATTGAATTAGGTAAGAAATATTTTGATACAGGCGCACATCTGAATTTTCACGCGAACGAAGTCGCGGGCAACAGCTAGTATTATAAATAAGTTCTAAGTAAAAACGCCTTGTTTTACTACATTTCTACGTAAGCTTAACAATTTTTCCTTATAAGTAAATGCTAGTTGGTAAATTCAAACGTTCGTATAAATAAGCCGAACGTTTTACTTATGTAGACATTAACGTTCTGCTGTGCAGCTCAATTTACTAAAATAAATTGAAATTTAAGACTGTTCATCAACATTTATGAGTGGAATATTCTTTAGTGAAATATTCGTAAGAAAATGGTAATCTGTTTAACTGAAGTATTAATATCAATGGAAACGTCCGTGGTAGCTTTGAATTCGTTTCTTTAGAATTTGCAAAATCGTTCATAATACGAATTCGATTAGTTTCTATAAAATTTGTGAATCAATTCGTCGTCAGCAACTCCGGGTTGAGGTATAATATATTCCGCAACTTCATTGCCTAGTTCAGGGAATTATATCCGTATCTTTTTTATTTCGAAGATGTAGAAATTGATGCTATTGCTACTAAATATTTTTGTAACATTTTTACACACATATATATGTATTTCTCGAACCCTAAAGTTTGGCATTATAAACAACAAGAAGTTTACCCGCACTATTTTACCATCCAGAATACTTCAGTGCTATATAATAATGATATAATGAGACTAAAACCTACTAAATCACTGTGAACCTCAAAATTATGTTTAATAAGAACAAGCTATGGAAGGAATACCTGGTTTTTCTCTATAAAACAGTAACATTAATGACGTCATAAATAAAAGATATACTATACTTACAGCATGTCGCCTACATAGCTCAGCAGAGGCCCTAGACAAGTGTCAAAGATTTCTATTCTATTCATAGAATAGATGAAAAATGTATGAGATTGACTTAAGCGTTGGCGTTAGCTTATGTCAATCCAATACATTTTTTAATCTATTCTATGAATAGAATAGAAATCTTTGACACTTGTCTAGGGCCTCTGATCAGCAAGTTAAATTGGTAGTGGACAGGACATTCTGTTAGTCGTTATAATACTATTATAATGACTAACAGATGTTACTAGTTGTGTACTAATTGAGTCAAAAAGTTTTTAAATGTTGACCATGGACTGAAAAGCACAAAACGTAGGATAATATACCAACAAACTATATACGACCTGATAAACTTGGTCAAAAGAAAAATCTGACAATTGGCCACTTGTGATATCAATAAAAGCGGCCTATATTCAGCAGGAAATGTCATACGGGAAAGATAATGAATTATCAATCAAAATCACAAGCGCCACGTAATATAATACCATACGTGTAGCGTTGCTATGACCCCTTTTAATCGAGTTACCTCAAACGCAAGCGGTTGTCTGGAAAAGATGAGGGATGTACGGAAAAAATAATCTGAATAACACAAAAGTGAATCTTATCTCTTACTACACCTACAGTAGTATAATTAAATCTGCTGGCTATAAGCTGAGATTATTGGTAAAGCGAATATTAGCAGGCGTTTGTTACAAAGTTAGCTAGCAAACAATTAGAGAAAGTTAGGCTGAGGGCTCACGGTCCGATCTGTTTGCTCTAAGTCCGTGTTTGTTGACTATAAACATTCCTCACCGGATATTAGCCCTTGTCCGGATGTGTGGAAGAATTCGTTCGATTCAATTTCTATTAGTTTTTGACTCAATTCGCTTGGTTAGTACAGCTGGATCATATAGGGGCTTTTGCCATGTTTATTTACTGTATAGTAGAAATTTGGTTCAAACCACAGAGTACATTTTATTAGCTCGGCCTACATACTTTGGATTCATGCTATAAAGGGTCTACAATAGATATACTTATAATAGAAATGTAAAATTAATAATTAAGGGTAATAGGCTACAATTTCAGCTGATGATAGAAATAGATCAGCACAATAATGAATTCGTTACGTACGAATACAATACTTTACAACATTGGTAAAATTTACAAATATTGGATTATAAATTTAGGAATTATTTTATTGATTACACTTAAGTACAGGTTGCTTTACTGAAAGGCGATGGACAGAACATATTGGCTCGCTTATGGTAAAGGCAGGGCATATCGTTCGCAGAACTGTTGGCTGTTAAGGCAGAGAGGTATATCCCTCAGATTAATCAAGTTCGATCCTAAAAAGAATAGACCTCTTCCAACAGGTCAGTGATGCAAATCAATGACGGAAAACATACTGTCTTTAACTTGTCAGTAAAGTAGAAAAAATCACGAATCAAAAGAAATGAAAAATGCGCGGGGTCATCAATCGCGATGGTGCGTAATTTCCTAACAGGTAGCGCTTTAGTTCAACTATCGTACGGTTTTGGTTTTGTCCCAAAAATATCATTTTATGAATTATTTAAGCATGAATATGTATGAAGAACGTGGAAGTGCTTGGTGGTAGCAAAAGTGTTTACGTATTCGCGATAGACAGCAACAAGCAGACTGCAGTACCGCCGGATGCTTTAGTTTTCATTGAAGCTTGTTCAATGATACTGAATGCGTTCAAGAGATTATTTACACAACTTGTTTGCACTTCAAACACAGAGCCTCATGCATTTTTAGAAAAAAGTACCCTGCATCGTGGTTAGAAAAATAAAATAAAAAATTAAGAGATATTATTGACAGTAAAACTTTTATCGGCAACTTGGCGACCACCAGTTATAGCCGACTCAATTCCAGTTTTTATGAGAAGCAGAAGACATAGGGATTTTTGAATATTATTTATTCGAATTCTAGATTTTTTTATCGCAAAAATATGTTTGTAGTTAGTATAACTTTTACTAGGTTTAAAATCTGTTTATTCTGTGGAATGATAACAATCGATGAGCATTAAATTTATGCAGTTTAAAATTCACTATTGTAATAATAATTCTAGTTATGATTACAATTGTCGTTTAATTCAAATTTAAGTCAACTTTTGTTCTAGCAAAAGTTATAGTTTTAAGTGTTACATATGAATGTATTACGAGTAGTAAGTACCTATATGATTATGAAAATCAAATAACCCCAAAAAATAATGTGTCTAGACATTGAAGCGATTAGCCGCCTGCTTTGTAAATTTTCTGAAACATTAAATTCGTATCATATATACTGGATTAAGTAACTGCATTTTAAATTCTTTTTATACCCTTTTAAAACAAAATGTCACATACATACAGTGACGGCTTAATCTTCGTATACCAAATATTGTAAGCACACTCATTTTGTTTTAGGGAATTGTGATAAAAAAAAAACATTAATATTATAAATGCAAAAGTTTGTGTGTGTGTATGTGTATGTATGGGTGTGTGTTTGTTACCACTCAGTACCTAAACGGCTGAACCGATTTCAATGAAAATTGGTATGTAAATAGATACGGTGCCGGAGACGGACATTAGGCTTTTTCCCCGAAAATCGTTCTGTTGCCCGAAGGATACAAAACATATTTCACGCACGGGCGAAGCCGTAAGACGCAGCTAGTATATTTTTATTTTATTTTATTCAATACATATTTATATGAGTAGCTCACAAGAATATATTCTCGTCAGATATTGACATTTCCTTCAATAAGAAACCTATCAAACGTCGGAGGATCACAACTTATTACGGTAACAAATGAACCGATAACAGTACAATCTTATATGTTTCTTTACAAAGGCGACAATTTTATGTAGACCTATGACGAACTTGATGATATGCCTATGTCGCCTATAAGTCTTAATGTTGAGAGAGGCAAGGTAGATTTAGTTAACCTGGTCGGCTCTCTTTGTGTCGCTGTATGAGAATTCATATAAGCTACGGGCGCCTTCCGCCGCGACGTTCGTTGTTATGTTGAGGAAATGGACCCAAGTCTCGAACGGAAAAGTGAGAATTCCGTATTTCACTGCGGTTGTGTAAACAACGTAGATACCGACGATCATTATGATTATTACATAATACAATTGTTATTTTATGTCATAGTAGCAGCAGCATTGAAATGTTACTATGATGTTTTCACTTTTGATGAGGAAAGGGAGGATAATTGGGCCACCGGCGCTCTCACTCACCGAACGAAACGCATTAGTACTGAAACTACTACTCTTACGCCGATATTCTATGAGAGGGTAGTACTTCTCCGGACGATCCGTCCCATTCATGCTGAAAGAAGCGTAGATCTACTACCGTTAATTTGGAATTTACGGTAGTAAGGCTGATTTGGAACCTAACTATATTTTGCATGCTTTTGGTTACAAAATTGTTATTCTTTCAGTCGAAAGACACATGGATTGGTAATGACAGTGGTATTATATCTTAGAATGTATGCTGGGACAATACTGGGATATTATATATTACTAGCACAGTCAATCACTCACATGAAGATGCTAAAATCTTTAAAAGAAAAAAAACAAGACAATCATTTAAAACAAAACGATTGTCGTCGTCGGCAAATCTGCCTGCCAAGTATGGTGACGAACAAGCCCACCTGCCTAAAACAAAGTGATAGAAAGAAACCATTTTTTTTCTTGCTGACGCTATAACAAAATTACGTACCCTATGTCACTCCTACAATTAATACAAATCTAATGACACCTCATATGTTAAAATACGAAATATAAATAGATAAACATACATACCCACATACATGCACTTTATAAAAATTACCCTCTTGTACATCAACATTCGGGCAAAAAGAAAAGCATGCCTACTATTGCCTAGAAATGTTAGATTGATGATCTAGACGTCTCGTCCGGAGAGAATATTTCTAGGTATCGCGAACCTTAAGTATCGTTTTAATAATATACCTATGTATAAACTAAACTTCTATTTTCCAACGTTGTACAGATCATAATATAAAGGTCTTGTACAAGAAAGACATAGATTTTTGTTTGTAGATATATATACTAGATTTTTATCAGGTCTTGTCAATTTCACAAATGGTCAACCTACGTTGGTTTGGATCCGAGCCAGTTTGTAACTGGATTCACATAGAGGTGGAGGTGAATCTTGTAAAAATACGTACGTACAGCTTGGTGAGTGAATTGAGTCCTACATCTGGCTTTCGACGGGAATAATTCAAGTTGGTTTGTTTCGAGCTTCACTATTTGTTGTTGTTCTTATTAGCCATCACTAGCACGATCAAGTGATAAACTTCTTTAACAAATAACAAGTGTTTAAGACGTCTGTGGGGTCTCCGATCTTAAAAATGAAAACACGTTCCATGAGTATTGTAACAGAAGCAAGAAAGAAAGAGGTATCAGGCAGCAGGTAGCAGTGTTAATTGCATACTAAATCATAAACTAGATGAAACTAAATAATTGAAATTAATTAATTGGTGATTGAAAAGAGTGACGTGAGTTTCTTGCCAGTTCCTCTCACAGCTCTAGCTCTCCTCGTCAGCGAACTGGCTGTAGGTTAATAGGCTGACTTCATGTAATTTTGACTTCTCATAAGCATCATACTTTATAATCAAAATAAAATAAATGCTTTTAGTTTGAGTTTGAGTTAAACGTCTTATTCATAATAATATATTTAATTCATAACTATGTATGCGAATTAGAATAAAAAAGTTAAACATTATTTTGTACTAAGCAGTAGCAGCATAATTTGGTACTAAGCATTTATAAAATTTGCCAGCAATCCCTTTTTGGAGAGGCTTATGTCCAGCAGTGAACGGCCTTAGGCTGGTAGATTATGGCAGCAAAACTACTCCTTTCCCATGGGAAAAGCCTATGATCAGCCGTTAACGTCATTCGGCCGATGAAAACATCCAAATTATTAAAATATTTACCGATTTTAATCTCAAAGTCGCATCACAAAATTTTAAGATATTTTCGCCTAACAAGCTCCTTGCTTTTATAATATGACAGCGCCTTTCAATATTAATCAGGCGCTTAGAACTTGGTTTTATAACAACAAAGGCTTATATCATAACAGGCGCTCAGCCTTATTTCATAAGCGAGTAAAGCTAATTAAAAAGGTCTTATCTGAGTATACCAGGAAATTAAACGTTTAGTATGGAATTAGTAACTAATAATAGCTAGCAGCGGCTACCTATTGTAATATTATTTTGTTAGATAACATTGAATTTTTTTTTATCTACGTAAAAAAAATATGAATTTAGTTTGCTTTCAGAACAATGTATTAGAAATAATGAGTAACCTATTTGAATCTGTGTTTTAATGTTCAATGTCCTAAGGTCTTAAGTGATATAATTTATCTCAAATACGTTGTTTTTATAATAGTTTAAAAGTTGCTGTTTCATGAACTTTATAACAGTAACCTATCTTCGTAATATTGATTCTATTCGTAATATTTTTGTAACATAATTTAACTCTAATGAATAGGAATAGGTACGTGTATTTTTATTATTTATGTCTCTATTAGATAGATAATTGAAACCGAGATTTTCAGTAGATAGATCAAGTATTCAAATATTTATTACATGATTTTGTTCTGTATGACGATGTGCATCTATAAACTCATAGTATAAGTGGTTTGTAGAAATACATATTTGAACCGTTTAATGAATTTTCACCTATTGAAAGTAACAAGCGAATGCGGCAGTATTTTCGGAAGTCGTATGTACTTGTGCGGAATGCTAAAATTTATATCATTTCAAGTGCAAGATTTACGATGAACGTTCCGTGCGTGGGGGTTTTCTAAAACGTAGTAGATCTTCCTTATTTATGTTTACAGCTTATACCGGCCGCTTCCATTTCGTATATAGTTTGAATCCGTTTATCGGATTTCGAACACGTTTCGGTCGAATCCTATATCGGTAGACTTGATATATAAGCGCGGTTGGGTACCCTTATAAAATTACCGCTAAGAAAAGAATCGCAACGAATGAAGATACAATAAGAATATTCAAATGGCCGAGAACGTTCTTTCGTATGAATATAGAAAGTTTATTTATTCGGTGAAAAAAATGTCTGTTCATCTACTAGATTTTGACGATATGTATGTATTGGCTGTTGGTAAAAGAATGAAGTTTGAATGCTTACTGAGTGCAAATTTGTTTAGCCTAAAACAATGAGGGACAGGTGTAGTATATATAGTACAACAATACAGGTGTGGCAATTCATGCCTCATTATCTTTTCATACGTTTTTATCTAAGCAAACATAGATAACCTAGCTAACACTTATCTTCCTGATAACTCGGCAGTTACGATTTCGTCGTCCATAGTGAGTGGACTGCACTTATTTAGTGTTGGGATATAAATTAGTTGGCAGTGTAAAGTGTTATTCTGGTGAGATGGCTGGAGCTGGTAGGGGTGAAGGACACGGACCTTCCGTCGGTAAACTCGAGTCGCAAATCTATTGTATTAAGTACACTTTGTTTTGCTTCAACGTCGTACTGTGGGTGAGTGCGTGCTTATTGATATAACATTTTGATTTTCTTAGTTTATTCTGTAACTAATCTCTCCTTTGGAATTTGAAGTGTTGACTTACTAAGTTGTATAATTTAGTTATTTACTGCAGAATATAAAATGAAGTTATTTTGTTTGTTTTGTTAATGGGCGTGCCATGACTCATACTATGAATGGCTCATTCAAATTTCATAGAAAATTGTTGTGTAATTTAACCCTAGATACGAATACTTTGGTTACTTTTAAATATTATAGGTAGGTACCTACGCTAGGCATGTATGTAGTTGTTTAATACGTCATGTGGTTTTAAATTATTAAGGTGTGTTCATATACGTTATCATTATTCTGTATTATCTGTTTAAGTTACCAATCAATTAGCACGATCGTTATAATAAAAACTACAAGGAAATATATATTTTATATAGTACGATTTTCTTGGTAGATATTAGTGAATTCGACTATTCAATAATAGTGTATGGCAATTATTTTAGGTAATAAAAAGCTAACAGGTAATATCAGAGCGTTGAATAAAAAATGCAAGATAAAATGTGTTAATGTCGATTTTTATTCACACGCTAGATGTGACATATGTCTGTTTTCCTCTAAGTATATGAACTAAAAGTTGCAAATCCGTTAACAACGTCTCTTTGTTCGTCAGCGCAACTGAAAATTAGCTTTGAAATTATGCGATACTATGTTTTTGTTGAAAAATGTTGGACAAAGCCTCTACCAAAGTCACTAAGCTTGGCAGGCGAAATTAGTGACAGTAGTTACGTTGCTGCCCGTTACTTAGTATTTAATTAGTTGCCTCCAGAGGCGACCATCTCGTCGACGAGGGGAAGTAGGGAACAAAATGTCTCTATTTTCAGACTAGTGACCACACTTTCTGAAAGCATTGGCCCCATAGAGCCTTAGACAGAAAAGAGTAAAAGTGCAGGAGAATGTTAAAAAAAATGAAAGCTTCTTTTTTTGTTTCATATTTATCAGATTACATATTCTTTGATAATGATAAACAATAACACTGTACGCTAAGATGACTGATGTAGGTACTGTAGTCGTTTACGCAAGAGAATGCGTTTAGGCAAGAGAATGTATTTTTGTGATCGTTTCATAAATATTCCTAGGATTTGTATCTACTGAGATTTGTATAAGATTTTATTACCATTTCTAGTTAGTGTTTAAGTAGTTAACAGTAGTAATCTGCCTCGAGGTAGCGAGTTTCCCTGAATCGGGGATGAAACCTGAAAAAAAAACCTAGTGTTTTTTTTTTTTGTTTTGGGAAATTCTCAATATCAGCCCGCAATCTGCAATTGTGACTGGTAAAATTATTGTAACACGCTCGTTAATTGTTGCGTGTATGTGTTGAATCTAATATGGTTGGTGAAACATGGCTGTTATAATATCTCTGCCTAGCCTTCAGGAAATAAGGCGTGATTCTATGTTATATCATGCAGTATCTTAAGTTAGTGGCTTTTGTCATCATCATCATCATATCAGCCAAAAGACGTCCACTGCTGGACATAGGTATCCCCTAATTTTCGCCACCGTGGCCGGTCGTTCGCCGTCTTCATCAATCGGTTGCCCGCCACCCTTATAAAATATAAATATATAACAATTTTATTTATTTTAAATATAGTTTTTAACTTTAAAAATAGATAAACCATCTCTTAAATACGTATTTGTATACATTCGTCTCGAAGTTAACTACGACTGTAAAATAAAATGTCGTCAGAGCAATCTTATTCTCATTTTCAAAAGCATGTTATTTTATACCTCGTTATTGATTAAACCGTGATATCATGCAACTAACCTAAAATAAGGGCCTACAATAAAGAATGCGTTATCAGTAGATAACACCGTCCTGTTTTCCAAGTACGAATACTCACCTACTGATTCATTATTACGTTTTATATAAAACACTACCGTGTCCGTTTCTAAGACTATTACTACCGTTTGTAGAATTGTGAGTAAGTAATAAACATTCATAGAAAATAAATATTATTATACATGTACATATTTGTGTTGTTGTCGCGGCAGATCAAGAAATGCGAAATGGTTTGCACAGATTTTTTGTAATTGGAAGTTGGCTATGACCGCGATACATGAAAAGAATGAACTTCTTTGCTTGGGAGTAAGACAGAAAAAACTATTATTAAATAAATGGGCCCATATTAAATAAAATACTTGTCAAAAACATCTCTGTCTTTTACATTTAATGAATAATAATCATATTATTCTTCGTATTTTAAAGCCTAACGTAATAATTTGATTATAGTAAGTAGAGCAATCAGTGGAAATACTTAACTCAATTTATATTGGTAGAATTTAAGGTTTCTAGAGATTACATTGTCTCCGATTTGTAAGTTTTTTATCAAGGTTACCTGTAACGTTGTAAAACATGATCGATTCAATTTCTATAAGTATGTACATTATTTTTATATTGGCCAATCTTAAAAACTCCATTCCCGAAGTGAATACCATCAGCAGATTGCTGACATAGCGGACCTTATTATTGCAGATTTTTGAGATGCTTTTTCACGCCCCACTGAAAAGACTGCAAATCAAAATTGTAAGAACACATGCGCTGATTTAAAAATTCCTGATTTACATTGACTGAAAGTACGATGTACTAAAGAGTTAAGTTGCAGATCTTTTAGATTCTATTGATTCTACAAATTACACTTCGGTAATTTAAGAAAAAAATATGACTGAATTTAGTGGGCAATGTTACCACGCCCTGTTTCACCGAGACACTTAGTTATTTATTTATATTGTATAGATGGGCCTACTACTTGCCTAACAAATTATATTCGCACTTTATCCAGTACCGCTGAACTGCCAAACTCGCACCACGACCATACTGTACATAATCTATGGAAGTAAAGTTATCGCAACTAACAGTAGGACGCCGCGTGTTTGTATCATTACCGACACTGGCGTCCTTCGTACTAAATCTCGTAGAGAAGTTAATACTTTGCGATACAATACTAAGGCTATTTAATTAACAAGATCAAATTAATATATCAGAATTCTTAGAAGATACGTTCGTCGATAAGTTTTGGTAGCCTAGTGGTAACTTGAGTCCGCAAAGTACTAATGTGTCATATTCAGTGTAAAGTACAAACCCATTACTTAGTACCCACAAACCATTGAGGTTCTTGCTTTCTTACCACATTAGCTAACCTATATTTTATAGTAGAGTGACAAAAATTAAACAGAGAGAATAACTTGACTTCCTAGAACATGATATAAATTTGAGTAGGTAGTTTTCCAGTTGCCCAGTTTTATAGTCTAACTCCTGGATCGCTCCTGTGGTTAATTAGATAGTTAGGCCTGAATTTCGAGTTTGTCTCCGCAAGTTTCTGACTACACATAGCGATTGTCATAAATTGGTACCCTTGTAGGCACATAGGTCTTAATGTGTTTTGAAAAAACGGCCATATATCCAAGGGCTGGCAGTGATAATATGAATGCAATATTCAAAAATATATATTTATTTACAATTTTCATTCTTCTATTGAAATTACAATCACCACTTTAATATAACCAAAATACGCCGTTCTAAGTTACGTGTTTCAATTCTTTACACACCATTACCTTTGAACCAAAACAATCCAACCCCAACATCTTGTATTGCAGCACAATAAACAATGCAGCACTTCACGTTCAGCGTTCGTTAATCACCCGAGTTGTTCACTATAAATTGGAGAGCAAGACTGCGCCAAAAACTGTGGGTCGCCTGTGCTAAGTGTCATTCAAACCCTACCTGAAGACTCGTTAAAGTGTTCCTCAAATGAGAAATAATTGCTGAAGTTACCGACCAAGTTACGGACTGAGTATTGATAATTGACTTTTGGAGTCGAGCCAAGACAAGCGTCGCTTATTAAGCACCAGGATTGAATAGATTTGATTAATTGTGTACTCTGTTAAGGAAATAGATTAATGTGATTAAGCTGGGTAAACAAGATTTACAGAAGTTAATACGGTATTTAACTTTAAGTGGCAAGGCGTTAAAAGGGTATAAAGTTTTATAACTCTTACTTTTTCTCATAATAGGAAAGTATTACATTGGAAATCCACATAGATATACCATTAAAACTGCAGTTTAAGGTGATTCTGCTTTATAATAGAAGCCATCGCTTCACAAGTCAACGATCAGCATTGTTTGTCCACGCTACCCGCTATCGAGTCGAAACGATAAACAACCTAAAGACAATTAATTAAAGCTCGAGTTAATGCCTGTTCTATATGCTTACGACTATATACAAATAAAATAAATAGTTTCAACTTACCGAATTTAGAGTCGATGCAAAGTCATTATTGTACTGTATTTGTTACTTATTAAATAGAACAGTATTGTTTTTTGTAACATTCTCAAACAACGCGTGAGTTCTTATCTTTCCTATTTTAAATAGTTCACGCTTTGAATGTTATCATGTTTTCTGTATGTATCTATGTTTATAAGGTTTACTACTACACTAAATACTCACAGACACGCTTAAGAGGGTCACACAGATGTATGTAGTTTAAATTGAGTCATAACTGTGTAGATACTGCCAAACCCTACACAAATTCAGAGCTAAATACGACTTTGGTAATATTCTAACTACACCTACTGTTATGATGAGAGTACCTATCTACATGATATTTATATTGACAACAAGTATATTGCAGGTGCTGTCAAGTAATAATCCAATAGATAGTAAGGTTTATTTGCAACCTAAAGTATTATACTAAACATAGACTATAGAAGATTACCTAAACTTAATTTATTTTTAAACGTTTTATTCTGCTGCGTTAATAGTTTATGACATTTCTTAAGTCTGAATATACGAAAAGATTTTAGTCTAAGAGGTAGAGGCGGAAGCAAAACGCCTGTGCCGAGGCGCTTTATATAATCGCTTCCTATTGAATAAACACATCAGACCTTTGCCTCGACTTATTTGCCTGAATTCATTTCCCTAGTTCGCGCTTACCCGGTTTCCTTTTATATAAAACGGGAGAATTAATTAAAACGTAGAACAAATAGTTCGTTTCTTGCGTCTGATGTTAATAAAATTAGATACTGCCTTTAAATTTTGAGTTTCACGATAATTACCAAATAATAACATTTGTAGGCTTGTTATTTGTAGAATGAGTTTTACGAAAATTCCTAGGAGTTCTTTTACGAAATAATCTTAACCATTACCTAGTGGCTATCGTGAGCTAAACATTTATTGGTTAGTTATTTTATAAATTATTATTTGTTTTGATAGTAAATTTATGATTTATATTCAGTCGAAAAACATTCACAGGTGAAGAAAGACCGAATAATAAATCTGAGGGGTTTTACGGTAAACGCCACGCTAAATTGGCAAACGCATTTGACCGCAGTTTTATATTTACTTATATTTAATTTTTATTTTCACGAGATATTGATTATTTTTATTTTCAATTCTTTTAAGCATAGCGATCAATGCTTGTGTCTACTATTTATAAGAAAAGGCTTTTCCCTGCAGTATACTTTCAAACTGTCTCTATTTTTATCGACGTTGAAAATTCATAACGATACTGACTGTAATGATTAGCTACAATCGAAAACCAACATCTTAAATCGCCTCTGAAAGATTTAAAACTAAACTCGTAAGTAAAATTCTGTAACAGATACAAATTGCAGTTTGGAAACCGTATAGCGCATCAGTCATTGCCACAGCCAGAAGTTACTGGCCACCAAAGTATTTTAGCGCGAGTTGTAAACTATAACATACGGATAAAGTTCGTATTTGTGTTTTATCAAAGGTTTGCTAACGATTTTAAGATTACCTTTACTAGTGTGAACTAAAAAGAGATATTAGATGTAGATTAAAAATAAAGACTTGTAACTATGTAATAAATGACTACCTCTTTTCGGTGGCCGAACCCACAAACTCTCGTGGTAGTCCGTATACAGGAGTATACGGACTACCGCGAGGTTGTCGGTTCGGCTTAGTAGGCGTTCCAACCGCTGAGTGTTGTCCGATCCTGCCGAAAGAGGAATTTCATTATTAATTCCTAATATTTTTGAGTGGTGATTCGGATGAATCCAGTTTTAGGCCAAAATAAGGTGAGAAACATAATTAAATAGTATCTATTTTACTTTTTGGCTATAGATAAATTGTTATTCAATTTAAATAAAATATACATTAATGTGTGATCTCTCACTCGTCCGTTTGTTACACTTAGATTTAAATGCCGAGCTAGCAGACACAATACAAAATTTACAATTGATTTTTTTGGCCAATTATTTAGTTATTTACAATTAACCTTATCATCATCATTTTGGCCCGAAACAAAATGTTTACTTCTAGACAGAAGTTTTTTTCAGAAATGCTTTTCATGGGTTTTCGCGACAATCACAGCGATTGCAGTATCAAATGAGTGGGTTAGGAAAATTTTCGCTACCATTTGGCGCCACTTTAGTAAAAGGTCTTCTATTTTGACAGCGCTTTATAAACAAATATTTTTCAGTGTTCATTATAAAAAATTTAATGTTTAAATTACAAAATGGATAATTCACGTGTTAAGGACAAAAGAAAATAGCTTAGAAGGTTTTCTAAAATGGCACCCACGAGGTGGCAGCACCGACGCGTCAGATCTAGCTGTCAAGCGCCTTATGAAAGTTAACCCCTAATTAGCTCAATGTGAAAGTGAAAGGGGCCAATTGGTGGCGAAAATTTTTCTAACACCCTCATTCTCACATGTGACGGTTTGTAATCGTATTATCAAACTGTAGGGCAATGATCTTTTACATTAAGTCCTTCTATTCAAACACCTATGACCAATTATATTATATCTATGTATCTTAATCTATTTTGTGGTGCACTAATATTTAAACTAACAATAATTATTGTTATCACGGCTTTCCAAAGCGCCTTGCTCAGTCAGTGCTTAACAGTCCTATAATACGTACGGGCCAAAAAAGTGTGAATAGTGACCATATAATCATTTTGTCATTTTATAAATTCATCTAATTACCTATGCTTAAATTACTTAGTAATTATTAATAATCCGAGTTGAATAAACAGAATACTAAATTCAATGTTACGACAAATTAATATTTTAGTGAATAATTACAGCTAGTTCTATTTTCTTTAGCCGAGTATTTTTCTCTTCATTACATAAATTATCTACTAAACAATGTTTTGAGAAATCATAAAATACTAGCTGTTTCCCGCAGCTCCGCCCTCGTGAATGTCGGTTATATCTCTGTTTACATTGACGATTTGTCATAAAAACTTTCATCCCCTATTTTAACTCCCTTAAGATATTTTTTCGCAATAAAAGATAACCTATGTTGTTCTCCGAGGTCCAATCTTTCTCTTTACCAAATTTTATCAAAATCGGTTCAGCGGCTTAGGCGTGACACAGACAGACAGACAGACAGAGTTACTTTCGCATTTATAATATTAGTATGGATTACCAGTTTATTGTAATACGATGTATTTCTCTGTTTGTCTTGTGTCAGGCAAATATGCCAACACATTTCATTCCGAAACATTCAATAAACTAAGTTACCAGAGGTTTACGGGCGGTTAAACTATCAATGAATGCGATTGCAGATTCGATTTACTAGATCTTTAAAGGAATAGTCTAAGATCTTAAAATGCTGAGCAAATTCATTCAGCGGGGAGTTGCGTGGAACAGATAAACCGTACATATAAGATATTCAAATCCCTTAAGTGCACGTTGCGGTTGAATTGCGAGAAAAAGTCCCATTTTGAAACGTTGTAAAACTCTTTATTATTCCAGCTTTGCAGGTGTCTCGGAGGAGATACAATAGGAACCGGGACTGACGGCTGTTACTGGCTGTGGAAAACCGGGACACTGCGACCGAAATAATAGTTTTTTGCGCTTTAAAAAGGTTTGAGCTCAGTTGTGGTAAAGCGTAGGCAAATAAATTGAAACGTTATATTTAGAAAAAATGAAACGAGTCGCTTCTTGAATATAATAATATTTCGAATATGAATTTTTAATTTTAGAAATACAGAGATATTTTTATGACAATGTTTGAGTAGCGTTCATAATCATGAATGTAGCGTCTGGTGCCCGTATTGGGATTGCGCGAAAACTCGCAATGAAGGCTGAAAATAGTAAAATTACTTATAAACGCCTTACACTTTATATAGCAAGTAGTAAGAGTATGAATTTAAAATTCTGCTATTTTGCCATGTCTTTGTTATTTATCGATTTTGAAGAGATCAAAACAAGAATAACCATCAACAACGTTTAAACTTAAACAGCGAACGCTTTATACTTTTAATAATTTCTTACAAGTACTGTCATGAGCAATTTAGAAACTTACTTTAGTGTAGTTGAGCGTGGTTACAGTTATTGATAAATGATAGTAAGAGCGTCATAATTTTCAGGCCATCACTTATATATGTTACAATGTAACATCTTATTCGTACCTAGAAACCACTCCTGGCATGGCAAACGAGCTTGGTACGACTTTTTACGACCCTATAAATTTTTAACGTCCCAAAAAACAGCGTCTTTTTGCTCTTTAAAGAAGTAAAAATCAGACGTAGTTTTGGCGCGATTACAAAATGTATTCGTTTGTATATAAATGAATATAAATAATGTAAAATTAACATCCAAAATTTATAGCCGTATTGCGATCCAGACCTAACGGTGGAACAGTTTCCTGATATCATTCTGATTATTTTATGCTAATGTATTTTTTGTGCACGGAAATAAATTTAATTTTACACTAGTAAATTGTTGTAATTTATCTCTAAAGATTTCCTTTTTTAAGTTACTATGCAAATACTGTAATTGAAAGATACCTTCGAGGGTTTTTAAAATATCATGCAAATTAATCTTTCTCCCTCGAAAAATATGCATAAGTAACAAAATTCATATCTTTTCTTCTTT